>JASAMV010007289.1:0-36417 GCA_030248065.1 Rhynchonema sp. JSB1_4
GAAAGGAGTCACATGAGCACACCTACAGTATATACAACATCAACACTCACTTCTTGGTTTCGTGTGACTGTCTGAATGAAGAATCTTTTTATTTGCACGATGTCAATATTTTTCAACCTTTTAGGTTACCGTGAATTCTGCAGTACTGGGTCCCCTGTTACCGGTTTCGGCATACTTTGGAAAAGTCGTTGATAGTTCACCATAGGTGCACAAGTTGATGACCAGGTGAGAGAAGACCATGGCCATGGCCGCCCCAAAGTATTCTAGCGTTTATATCCTAGCCTCATCCATACTGTACCCCCCGGGCCCGCCAACCCATACCCACCAACGATGCACAACTGCTGCGTCAACGGTCCTTCGTCCATGTACCAGGTGTTCCTGTGCTCCAACACCATCGCCCTGAACCGGACACATCCGATGTCCCTCTTTGGTGCACGCCATTGCACCTGGATCAATGTCTTTGGCTGCAGAGTCGACTCGACCACCGCCTCGTCACAGCGGGGTGACAGACGGATTTGCGTGTCGGCAGGAGTGATCTGGAACATTATCGATTGGTGGTTAGCGGTCGTGCAAATCACTTCTATAAGAGAATTTTGTGCTGTGCCGGGGGTCCGAGACTGTATCCACACAAACGCGCTTTGAGTTAGAGACCTATTTTCACACACATGGTGTTG
Source organism: Rhynchonema sp. JSB1_4 (assembly GCA_030248065.1). Classification (NCBI taxonomy): domain Eukaryota; kingdom Metazoa; phylum Nematoda; class Chromadorea; order Monhysterida; family Xyalidae; genus Rhynchonema; species Rhynchonema sp. JSB1_4. The sequence goes on from JASAMV010007289.1 coordinate 675, forward strand.
TGTTTCATTTAGAGTGCGGCACGGAAGTACTTGGAAAAAATAACGATGGGATGTCCCGTGATGATCGTCAAAACGTGATTGGACTACTTTCCCGTTTTCAGTTCCAACGGACGATTCTCTTTGTACCCGTCGTTTCCGGTTGCTCAAGGAAGGAACGACACGAACAACACTTATAGTTAACTCGATCGCGCATCCCATGTTTGTTGCACCTTGCACCTGATCTACCTGACTCTGCTCATCTAGTGGACAATCATGCTTGCTGCAAATGCACTGACGAGGCAGCCGAAGAGTTGTCAATTCTGTTCACTGCAAATTTTGAAACCGAAGAAATTAGCCCAAATTCTCGAAAAAGCAACCACCGCTGGGGGTGGTTGCACCCCCAAACACCATGGTGACAACTTCCACTTCCAGCTGTCCTGACCTGACCTTAGTGGTGCTACGCGAACAGCAGCGTTGTTCAACGCACGCACACTTTGGGAATAAAAGGGAACTTACGCACTGAGGTGGAGAGCTTAAGATATATGTCAAATACACTATTGCGCACCCGCCCCATGTGGCAGTGGCGTTTTCGAGAATTTGGGCTAATTTGGTGCGAACTTGACATTATCAATTTTCTAAACTTGGAGTCGACTTCGATGCAGTTAGTACTCATGTTTCTCCATGCAGTTCATTTGATCATCATATATTCCAGACGGCTTTGATCCTTCAGTGAACGGGTTTGTCATGATGCCACTATGAAGGTGACATCGCACAGTGACAGTTTTCAGGTAAATTGAGAGCTGAATATCTAGCTCTCAATTTTTTTCATTCAAAGTTGGTTCGAGGAGCCGCACTGGGCAGAATTGAGCGGCAGCATAATGCTCATCAACGAGGCCTTTGGCTATAATCCATGAAACGATTGCCATAAAGTGGGTCATGGCCCGTGTCAAACACAAGTCATATTGTATTAAGACATCACTGTTCAAGTTCAATTATCTCACCGTGAACCTTCCTGCCGGTGCCCCATCTTCGTTTCCCAGTGCCACGATCGAAAATGCACGGAACGTTTGCACGTAATACTGTGTCTTGTAACCGCGCAGGGACACTGCAAACAAAATATTGTTATTTATATGATAAGCTTTATTTACCGGACAAATGCATGATAGTCATGTACGACAAATCCTCCATGGGGCTTACATATTTGAAACTTGACAAATAACGTCCAGCTGGGAGGCGGCTTTGTTTATCTCCCCCGACGCAAAACCATACATGATATGTATTGATACATAGGTGCGTGTATACTGTAGCAGGTACCGGGGCATATTGACAGCAATGAAATTTTGGGCCAGCGCACTTACAGTGGCGGCCATAAGTTCTTAGACTCTTATATGTATTGTAAAAAATGCGTAGGCAAGAAACTGCAAGCTGACAGCATTTCTCAGCCGGCCAAGTTCTGGTCCGGCCAAAAGTCTTTAGACTTTTTCAGTGGATCGGTTTTTTGATGGATTTGATTGATTTTAGTGATGAGTATTGTGTATGGGATATCAATCGTCGTCCCCTGATCATTTTTGGGAGGTTTCGAGCCTCTCGGATGTTTGTGGCAACCCTGGGATTTTTCAGCATTGGTGTAGCGTACCTATCAGAAAAAACGTCTGCAAACTATAACGATATCCCGCTCTGTACCGTAGTACGTTTTGCCGGGCATGTACCCATGAGCGGGCACAATGGTGCCATTGTCAAGCATGACACTGATATTCAGATGGAAGCCATTGTTTCCGGGCGATTTCGCACTGTTCACATCCACTGGTGAACGATTGCAGTTGGTCTGCGCACTGTTGACCACCGTAAACAGACAACAGATGAAATGAAGGAAATGCATGTTGACACACGTGAATGTTCTGAAAACAAACGACATTTCGACATCAAGTAAAAGCGTCATTTAACAATAAAATGACTAATGTCGTTAAAATGTAACGAGGAGAACCAATCTCATGTGGTCTACCCGGCTCATCTAAACGTGACAGTTATATGTGCATTAATGTATAGGTAACCATGTCGGTTTTTTGGAGAAGTGGTCATACAAGCAATACAAAGTCACGACAAACGTTCCGCCCACAAACAAAATGACATCAAATAACATGCTTAGACACGGGCAGAAACGTCATTTCCTGCGATAAAAAAATGCATGGAAACTATGGAAAATGCTACACACTTGGAGAGCTCTGGAGAAATTAGGCGTTCTACAAGAGCATAACCTCTTGAAAATCGCAAAGACCGCCTACATACGTACATACCTATGTATGTATACTAAATAATTCACAAAATCACGTGATGGGAAAATTTCTAGCGGCGCCAACTCAAAAAGTGACCCGATTACTCAAGAAACTTAGAAAGTAACCAAATCGTGCGTCGAGCACAAAGACAACAAGTTTACATAGTGCCGGGACGGACAACTGTTGTGTGTGGGCTCTTTGCAACTTGAACAGCTCTGCGAAAATAACAATTCCGATGAAACTAAGCTGAACACCCAGTCATACAGCGGGCATCAAAGGCCTCGGTTACACTTCAGTGCATTATTTCAGTGCGATCAATTCCTTCCATCGCCAAATTCGTAGGTTTTGTTCTGGATGGAAGACAGATTGCAGTTGAAAGTTTGACCAAACGAATATCTCACTGTGTCATTAATCACCGATTCGGGTTGCAATGTTTTTGTCGGCACCAGAATTTACGCAAATGATATAGAAGTCAAATCGTTATGCGGGGGCTTGACTTCTTCATGTGAGTAAACAGAGCGCCAAAGCTATTTAGCCAAGGGCATTTAGTTGGCAAAACCAAAAAAGCTGCAGAAACTTGTCTGGCTGCTTTGCTTTCAACTGGTGGGGGCCGAAATTTGATCGCTTGATCACGGAAGTCAGCCGAAAAGAGACTTCTTCGCTTTCGCGAAAAACTGCAGAAGCTAAAAAACGGACGTGAAAGCTTTCAGCTTTATTGTTTGCAGCAATCAATTTACACAATGTTTGCACACACGACGAAATGTGATTTTGTTTGGTTACCCTGTTGTCTTTATCGGAGCACCATACGCATATACAACATTTATACATATGTGAATGTGACGCTAAAGCATTGGTGCGCTATAAGACGTTTGGCACGCTGTGAAACATCACGGATCAGCTGAGATCAGTGGTATCACCAGTGGTTCGTACAGACCAGACGTCACATTGCTTTCAGTGAATATGCACAATTTTTTGGCTCATTTCTTAAATGAGGTCCGCGGAATACTTATAGTAAAGAACGTGATATGTTTTATGATAAGTTCCGTACCAGTACAGTCATACATAAATTTCCACACGTGTCCTTGTTACGGACCACGTATGCCAAACCGGCGACGTTCATAAAGTACCTACCCGGGCGCACAAGTGAGTGATGGGAGAGCAAGTAGTTGTAGTTTTTGTCATTGGACCGTAACCGGCGTGCCCACCCAGCGCACTCTATTTGTGTTTGCTTTTTTCTGCCTCACTGCTGCGAACCATACCGCCCCATCTGGCTAAGTATGACTTTGTGGCCGGCCCACCCTTTTAAGGGCACACCAGGAACGAAAATGATATCATATTTCATTGGTGGTCCAACTTAATCGCTTTTTGGCTGGCTCTATGACCCTCTGCTGGTGATCGTTTATGACGGTTGGACTTTTGGGGACTATGTACATATATTATTTCTTTATGCCATGTGATTATACAGAAGGTACCTGAGTGTTGCTCATTGACCTCGCATTCAATTCGACTTAAATATATTCTGATGTTTAAGGGGTTGGTCTTAACTAGAGACGTTTCAAAATAGAAAGTTTATAGAGGACTTGGCAGTCACCTAGCCACACGGTGTAACGCTAAACACGCGTTCAAATGGTGTGTACCAATTCTGTAATAATTCTGGGCGTTTCAATTAAGCATAGTCATCAAACGAGGTCAATGAGAATATCGCAGTATCACCGAACGAGTAACAAATTTGGGCTAAAGGAGAGCAAATTATACCACTGAATTTTACTCAGCACCAGATCGAGTTGGCCCCAGTAGATCTTGGTCCATTTGGGCGCAATCTCTTGTATGCTCAATCATTGAGCTCCCTTCACTCCACTTCAAGTTGCATCGAAGCTTCAAAGTTCTGGGTGACCAAGGTTGCTCGAGAGGCCAACACGGTTTTGTGTTGTTTTGGACTGGATAGATCTTTTTGGCCCTTGGTTGAAAGGGAGAACATCCATGAGTATTCAAGAATTGGTTCGCAATAACTGACACGACACCGTATTTCTCTAACAGGAGCCCCCAGCTGCCGTGGTCTCTTTTGAGAGCAATTGTCATGTCGGAGATTAGTTTTTATTCACAGTTTCATGCTGATAAATGTTCCAGGTACTGCATTAAGTCAGTGGAATAAATTCGTCGTCTAAGGGCGGACTTAGGTAGAACACGGAATCCGGAATCCGGAAATATTTACATGCAAAAAATAATCTATTTCCGAATGCGGAACACCACCTGCGTTTTCCGGAAATATTTCCGGATTCCGGTTTCCGGATGAAACTTTGGTTTTGCGTTTTCCGGAAATAGTTCTGGATCCGGAAATATTTCCGGAAAACGCAGAAATAAAAAAGTCATCCGGAAATCGAAATCCGGAAATATTTCCGGATTCCGGATTCCGTGTTCTACCTAAGTCCGCCCTAATACATCGTATCTAGTGCTCAGTAGAGTAAAAAAACAATGAAACAAATCTGCCATGTCCAATAAAAAACTAACGGGCCGTTTGGTCACGAATCAATTTAACTGCTTCACAGCGGTCTACTTTTTGACAAAACATTGGCAGCAGTCAACATCAGGGTTGTTTCAAAAAAAAACAGTGGTTAATTAAAAAAAAAATTAAAAATTTTTTTTGAAGAGCCAGATATTCTGTTTTTTTAATTAAAAACACGAGTTTTTTGGAAAAATAGGATCGCCTAATTCTTCCAAAAATGGCCTTTTGAGGCATTGAAATTTTTTTCTAAGTTGGGTCAAATTTCCCAAAATCGCGCCTGCAGCGCTTAGTTTGACCGCCAAAATGACTCATAAAGAAGTGATGGACCTCAGTTTTTTAAATGATAAGTTAGTGCATGCTTCTTCGGCACCATAGTTTTCTATATTGTAGCCCCACCAATCTGTGAAACGGTTATACAGAACGTGGAAACTAATAGGCACCATGTGTACATACAAAAGTGTACGTATACTGGCGTAGGGCCATGAACGGAAACTTTTCATTTCATTCAGTGTCTTGAGAGCATCATTCACAGGGGCTCTATTTGGAGAATTCAGGTACCGGGAGAATGCCAAGTACGTCCCCTGGGGGATCATCTTCATCATCATTCACATCGAATATGAGGTTTCAATCAATTTCCCAATGCCCGCACTTTGTACAAGCATGTGACACATGAATTAAAATTTCTGCAGATGCGGCGCGCTTATTCAAAACAACTAATTTGTTTCCAGTGGCTGCTTTTTGGAGGTGCATATTTGGCATTCTCCGGTACATGACTCCTTCGATCAGAAATTTACCAGCTACAATACATAAACGGTAATCGTTTCCTATCGTTAGTTTATGGCGTCATCGGCACCAACTCAATAATACATAAATGAGAAGATTAAGTGAAAGAAGCATAATTACAAGACCGGGTGTGGAGTTTACGGACATGAAAATAAATACAAAACAGGGTGTGCAAGCTACGGGAAAGAAAAATAGATAAATAACAGTAAAACAGTAACAGTAACAGTAAAAAAAGTAACAGTAACAGTAAAAAACCGAAAAAAACCGCTTTTTTCCGAGGCCCGGAAAAATACGTTTTTATTTTTCCGGAAATTTTTCCAAGTGGCAACTTTTGAAAAAAAACGGTTTTTTTTCAAAAATTTCCGAGAAATTTTCCAAGGTTGCGAAAGGATGTTGTCAAAACCAATGAAAATCGACGCTAAACAGTTCTAAATGAGCACTTTTTAATCTCCAGCCCGTGTCAGGCCATTTCCCGACAAAATTTTCTTCAAAATAGACGTTTTTGGACCATGGGTATCCGTAAGTACTGGAAAAATATTTGGAAAAAAAACGGTTTTTTTTCCGAAAAAAAACGGTTTTTTTTCCAAAAATATATTTTGCGGAAAAATACGCAAGTATAACCCCAAGTATACATACATTCAGACATGTAGGACAAGCAGTAACCACATACACCATACAGCACGCCTAACAATGCGCTAATGCCGGGCTGTCTTTGTTTTGGGATGTTGCCATATTCCGTGCATGCATAACTATATGCCTGCGATGAGCGTTGCCCGAATATCTAAAGACCTAAATTTAAATGAAAGATGTGTAACGAACGACCGGTTGCTCGCTCAACCTTGACACATCCCGAAATGCCATGGCAGTCAAAACTTGACCAGTCGACCGGCCTCATGAAAACGAAAACAAAAAGAACGAAATTCACCACGCTGGATCAAATTCAAGTTCAAATTTTATTTGCAAGCTCACGCAAAGACCTTCAGGAGATCCGGCAAACACCTAAAAAAGAGACATATCAGTAAATAGCACACAAAATTATAATCATGAATGAACAAACGACAAAACGTACCAGAGAAATTCTAAACCAACCAAAAACACAGCAACGACAGACGAAAAATCAGTGATCAATGGCGGACACGAGATGAAAACAGGCGATAACGAAATTGACGATTACCTGAAAGCAGCAACTCAGTGACTGAGGAGATCAGTCAACGACGGCTGAGAATTTTGTTGAAATATGGCGAGAAACTACGTCTCGACCACGTGAGTTTAGTTTAGATTTAAAGGCCGCAATTGAGGCAGCGGAGACGACGTCCTCTGGGAGCCTGTTCCAGAGGTCCACAACGCGATAAGCCCAATACCCGGACAAGTCCGGACCCGCGCCATGAACTCGACACAAACTGTGGGAGTGCCCTCGGGTTGGGCGGCCGGTGTCACGCGATGGCAGTGTAGTTCCTGGGGGGGGGTCCCCCCCTAAGGTACACTAACCGCCGCGACCAAGGTACACTAGTACACTAACCGCCGCGTCAGGTACACTAACCGCCTCAATTTTTGCCTAAGATCGGCTTTTTTAGGCCTAAAATGGGCATTTTTAGGCTTAAAATGGGTGATTTTTAGGTCAATGATGTCGAAAGTCGCCAAAATACCCTTTTTATGGAGAATTTTTTCCAAAAAGGGGCAAAAATCGGTCAAATTTTCTACCTCAAAAAGTGACTTTTTCCTGAATTTGGGTCTTCTCCCCCCCCCCTTTCCCCCCCAGCAGTGTAGTTCCTGGTCCGGAGGGGGAACAGACGTACCCTCCACTATTTTCGGAGGGGGAACAGACGTACCTACCTGGGGGGGTAAGTCCCAATTTGGGGGGGGGGGACGGAAAAAAGTCATTTTTTGAGGTCGAAAAATTGGACTATTTTTGCCTTCTTTTGCGAAAAATCCCCTATAAAAAGGGTATTTTGGCGTTTTTTTGGAGGTTTCACTTAAAGTTTACCTATTTTTGGCCTAAAAATGCCTATTTTAGGCCTAAATTTGCCCATTTTAGGAAAAAATTGGGGGAGCAGACGTACCCGGAGGGGGAACAGTGGGGCAGGCGTACCTCGGAGGGGGAACAGACGTACCCGAGGGGGGGGGGGTCCCCCCCCCCCCCCCCCCCAGGAACTACACTGCCCCCCAGGGAGGTACACTAACCGCCGCACGGAAAAAAGGGGTAGGTACACTAACCGCCGCGCCGGACCAGGAACTACACTGCGCGATGGAAAGAATGATTCCTTGGTTACCCCAGGTATGAGACCACGAACGACTTTGTACACGAGCACAAGATCGTTCACGGTCCGGCGATAAATTAGGGGGTCCAAATTTAGTGCATGCAAACGCTGTTGGTAAGACAGTGTCTGCATGCCTGGTAAATAATAAGTGAACCTACGTTGAATTTTTTCAACGTTTTTAGCCAAAGTGACATTTTGAGGGGACCAAATGGACATGGAAAATTCCAGTAATGGACGAACATAGGCCAAGTAGAGTTTGCGGAGGAAGTCGCGATTACGACTGTGGAAGTTACGGCGGATGGTCTTCTCCATTCTGCTAGCGTCGGCCACAATTTTACCAATGTGTGACTCAAATTTTAAGTTTTGTTGGTCAATTATGACACCCAGGTCCCGGACATGGGGAGGTGAAACAATCTGCTCATTCCCACAAAAATAGACAGGTGGGACTTGGGGGCGATCCCCAAGCCTTACTGTGACGCTCTTATGACTGGCTAAGGCCATGCCATTTGCAGAGAGCCAACTAATGACCGCATTTATGTCACCCTGGAGGATTTTGTGATCAACAGCATTACGGATTTCCCTATAAATTTTGATGTCATCAGCGTAGAGATACAGGTAGGTGCCTGGATGCACCACGCTGACAACATCATTTATATAAATGAGAAAAAGAGTCGTGCCGAAAACACTGCCCTGGGCAACCCCGGAGGTGACCGGAGTCCACCCAGAAACAGCGTCACCGACCCGAACCCGTTGTGACCGTCCACTTAGGTAGGAAGATACCCAAGTGAGTAAATGACGGGGGAAACCGTAGTGCTGTAGTTTTTGCAGCAGCGCAGAGTGGGGGACAGTGTCAAAAGCCTTTTGGCTATCTAGGTAGATGATGTCCACTGCGCTCCCTCGCTCTAACGCTGCTGTCCAGTGTGACATGCAGCACAGAAGTTGGGCCTCCACAGAGCGACCAGGTATAAAACCGAATTGGTAGGGAGATAATAAATTATGTTTTTGAAGATGGGCCATAACCTTTGAATTTACAAAGGACTCCAAAAGTTTGCAGGGGGAGGAGGTAAGGGAAATAGGACGATATTTTGTGACATTTTTTGGGAATTTTTCCTTGGGTATTGGGACTACATCGGCCAACTTGAAATCATCGGGAACAACGCCGGTGTGGAGAATTTGGTTGAAAAGGAATGAGAATTGATCCACAAGTGCGAGGCCCAACTTCTTCAAGAAGGCCGAAGGGATCCCGTCAGGACCGGGGGTAGTTTTGGCTGGAAGTTTTCGAAAGAATTGAAAGAGAATGCGGGGAGAACAGACTATTTCTTCCATGTCCGGAACGGGATGGGCTGCACACAGAGGGATTGTGCCTGCAATTCCAAGGTTGGAATTGAAGACAGAGGCAAAATAGGCGTTGAAGGCGGTGGCCTTGGCCTTGTCCTCCGTGTGAAGCACACCATCGGTGTCACGTGTCAGTTACATCAGGAAGATCAGTCCTAGGGCTGATTTTTCGTCTGATGTAACTCCAAAACTTTTTTGGGCTTGGATTTGTGACCAACGACTGTTCCCGCCTACGGACCCAGCCCCGTCTGTGTCGGCGAATGGTGCGAGAGATTTTGCATCGGGAATAGTAGGTATTGATATTTGGTTCCCGATGCATGCGCGAACGCGACACAAACTGTGGGAGTGCCCTCGGGTTGGGCGGCCGGTGTTACGCGATGGAAAGAATGATTCCTTGGTTACCCCAGGTATGAGACCACGAACGACTTTGTACACGAGCACAAGATCGTTCACTGTCCGGCGATAAATTAGGGGGTGCAAATTTAGTGCATGCAAACGCTGTTGGTAAGACAGTGTTTGCATGCCTGGCAAATAATAAGTGAACCTACGTTGAATTTTTTCAACGTTTTTAGCCAAAGTGACATTTTGAGGGGACCAAATGGACATGGAAAATTCCAGTAATGGACGAACATAGGCCAAGTAGAGTTTGCGGAGGAAGTCGCGATTACGACTGTGGAAGTTACGGCGGATGGTCTTTTCCATTCTACTGGCGTCGGCAACAATTTTTCCAATGTGTGACTCAAATTTTAAGTTTTGTAGGTCAATTATGACACCCAGGTCCCGGACATGGGGAGGTGAAACAATCTGCTCATTCCCACAAAAATAGACAGGTGGGACTTGGGGTAGAGCAGGTCCCCCCAAATTCCAGGGTAGTACTGGGGGGGGGGGGGTGGGGAGTCCCCCCAAATTCATCTATCTATCGTCAACACTTTTTGATTTCATCTATCTATCGTCAACACTTATGGGCAAATCTATCTATCGTCAACAAATTCTGGGAACAATCTATCTAGGTATCGTCAACACATTTCGACCCCAAAATGGGTATTTTTGCCTCAAAATGGCTCAAAATCGGTATTTTTTGTCCCAAATAGGCAAACAATCACGCGCTACGCGCGGATTTAGTACATCCAAGTGCATTTTCATTAATATTTACACATTATTACCTACTCAGTAGTACACTATACCAGTGTAGTACTTGGTCAGGGTGTTGACGATAGATAGATTGGGACCCGAAATGTGTTGACGATAGATAGATGACCAAAGTCCGAAATCTGGGGGGGGGGTCGACCCAAACTTGTTGACGATAGATAGATGGTGGGGGGGGGGGGTCGCCAAAAATCAAGGTATAGTATAGTGCATTAAGTAGGTAATAATGTGTAAATATTAATGAAAATGTGTATAGATGTACTAAATCCGCGCGTAGCGCGCGATTTTTGCCTATTTGTGGTGAAAAATACCGATTTTGAGCCATTTTGAGGCAAAAATGTCAATTTTGGGTTCGAAATGTGTTGACGATAGATAGATTGTTCCCAAAATTTGTTGACGATAGATAGATTTGCCCATATGTGTTGACGATAGATAGATGAAATCAAAAAGTGTTGACGATAGATAGATGGATTTGGGGGCTATACTTGCGTATTTTTCCGCAAAATATATTTTTGGAAAAAAAACCGTTTTTTTCCGAAAAAAAAACCGTTTTTTTCCAAATATTTTTCCAGTACTTAAGGATACCCATGGTCCAAAAACGCCTATTTTGGAGAAAATTTTGTCGGGAAGTGGCCTGAAACATGCTAAAAATGCACTTGGAGATTAAAAAGTGCTCATTTTGAACTGTTTAGCACCGTTTTACATTAGTTTTGACAACATCCTTTCGTAACCCTTGAAAATATTTCGGAAATATTTGGAAAAAAAACCGTTTTTTTCCAAAAGTTGCCACTTGGAAAAATTTCCGGAAAAATAAAACGTATTTTTCCGGGCCTCGGAAAAAAAACCGAAAAAAAACCTGTACGCAAGCTTAAACAACGTTTGACACAGACAGCAACACAGCCCTACCATACCACTAATCTGTGGTACGGTGAAGGTTGGGGGTGGGGTTCTATTAATGGGGGGGTCAATTAATGGGGGGGTTCTATTTTTGATTTCGAGCCATTTAGGGGGGGGTTCAATTAATGGGGGGGTTCTATTTCCGACAATACGGTACCTACCTACTGTACCTTGGGGGGGACCCCCCACCCCCCTGCTACACCATTGCCACACCCAATACTATACTGGCGGAAAAACCGGTTTTTTATATTTCGTGAAAAAAACCAAAAAAAAAACGAAAAAAAAACCGATAAAGAACCGCGTGTATAAGGACAGGGAAAGCCCAAATAAGGTATTTTTGACACGTAGCAATGTTAGCACTGACACTGCAGTGGTGCCTATGGGTGTTTTTGATGCTTATTGTGACTAAAATAGTTGAAACAAGCCACATTGACATCGCCCGCGCTTGGCCAAAGTTGTTCTGTACAAAAATAATACCCAACTTCAGTCAAAAATTGGAAAATTTCGTGAAAAAAGACCGACGTTTCCCGGAGGCTGAGGTTTTTTTTGTTTTTTACGTCCCAGTTGGACCCGTTTTTTAGGGTTTTTCCGTGAAAAAAAACGGTTTTTTCCATCCGCCAGTATAATCTCATTTATTGCCACCTTTGGCTTGTGTACTCTTCAGAGGCAACGACAAAGGTCGTCTTTCTGTCGCAGGCGGAGGACAGCTGCCCGCCGCTGTGCAAGACAGTCTGAAACTCGTCTGATCAATTTTTTCCCGAAAATTTCCATGGATCTCTGGCTGATTGTGGTCGCCGTGGTGGCGATCATTGTTGTACTGTTATTGTCATATTGTTTTCTTGTCTACGGAACTCGCGAACGGACGTTTGAAGAGGTTCGCTGTTTGTTATTCATTCATTCGACCACTGCCTTCTTTTTGGTGTGGCTTTTGTTTGCTTCATGTTCCGGCAACATTTCAGGTTTATGGACACACGAATGTTCTGTTGGAGAAGGGCAAAAAGGACAAGTCCAAGACTGGGTCGAAAGCGAAAAAAGATGTGAAGCACAAGGTGATGAAGGATCGTATTGTCAATAATCATCGCTTCGTAAACAAAAAAATGCTTGATTTGTACGGGCGTCGAGAAAACCGCAAAAATTCGTCACCCGTTAATTCAGGTAACGACGGTGTCGCATACGGAGACGACATCTGTCGAGTTGACAGCATCGGCCGACACGAATGTCGTCGTTGAACAAGCGCTCGACGCGACAACCGACACGAAGGAGGGCAGCAGTGAACGCGACCTTGCTGATGCGCCCGTGCCCGGCGTGACGTCATCGAAGGCGCGCCGTCGAAAGAACAACAATCGAAATCGAGGCGATTCGGCGTCGTCGACCGCTGGTGATGCCGATGACAGCGGACATCCACAGGTGGATAAATAGATAAAACTCGGCGTCTCGGTTGCCAAATTCATTTGGTTGGGAAAAAATAAAAAAATGTTTTTTAACGATCAACAAAGTTGGTTGCTGATAAAAAGCTGATGAAGTGCCTTTCGCGTGAGATTTCTTTCCCCTCCTTTTTCGGGACGATAGTAAATGTTATGATAATAGATCAACTTCAAATCAAGCATGGGAGCAATTGATGGAGAATTGATCTGCTGCATTTCATTTCTAAATGTTGTTGACGGTTGAATACTGATCGCTCCGGGTGTTGAAGCGTCTCTTTTGACATCTCCAAATTGACATCTCGTTTTCCCAGGATCCATACGCGGTCAAAGACGAGCAACCAGTTGTGCACATGCAGCACGAGGTAGTTGAGCAGGAGGACATGTCCGTCACCACGACTACAACAGCTGAAGGTTCCGTTTGTGTCTTATTGCTGATTTAGCGCGATTTTGCATTTGTCTACGAAAATACACAAGGCTGACATTCTGGTTTTATGCTCATGAATTTCACGTCATCGTAGAAAGCAGAATAACTGTGGGCGTTGTATTATTGGGGCTCTATCTTTTGACTTCTGTTTTTGGTTGCGTTCTACAACAGGAGGGGGCGCACAATTACCGACTGAATGGTAACTTAGGTCCGCTTAAAATCAAACCGAAACAGCCTGAAAGCTGCGGGTACGCCAGTGCTGGGGTACGCTGTTCATTCATCTATGTGTCCTGTCGATTTGTTGGCTCGTTTGGCAAACTATACACCAGTGGTGCCCAAATTAATCAGCACGAATTTAAAAAAAAACAAGAGTTTAAATTAGAAAACCGATTTTCATTGCAGTTGAACCAGAGACGAGCAAGCCGAAAAAGAAGCACAGGAAGAAACGAGCCGAACAGCAGCAACACGCTGGTGCAGATACATACAGCGCGTTGGCGATTAGCGCACAGCAGGCGTCGAGCTCGATGAGTCAACCACCATCGTCACCTACTTATGGTTCCTGGATTTATCGTTATTTTGAAGCTGATTACCCATGTTTCACCTGGTTATGAAACCCCCTCTCAAAGACCGAAATCCGTCGCATGACCTGCGTTCAAAATAATTGACTGCATATTGCAAACTAATGAGGGTTAAATCCGGAAATCGGAATCCGGAAAACGTATTATTTTTGCATGTATGTTCTTGCGTTTTCCGGAAATATTTACGGATCCCAGAAATGTTTTGTATTTTTGCATTCAAATTGTTTCCGGATTCCGGATTTAACCTAAGTTCGCCCTAAGAGATAAATCGAAGCGAAAAACACATTTTCAATGTGCAGGCCAAGACGCAGCTTCTGACACACACCAACTGCTTGAATCGCTCACTCGGTCAACATTGAGTGAAAAGGAGAAGAACATTTTGGTGGAATGCGTGCTCGCCAAAGACGAACAGAACATCAAGGTTTGTGAATTGCTGGTTGATTTGCGTTTGTTGGCGATTGGTGTGCGTGATTGCGCCGGAAAATCAAATGGCAGCGCATCGGACAACGCGGCCTCCAATACATCGCACGCTCTCCACCTCGGTGCGTAAACTCCCTTTTTGCCCCCAAAACGTGCGTGCTTTGAACAACGAAATTGTCTTCATCGTTTTTAGATCCGTTGCTTCCTCCTTTCGGGAGAATGCGGGCCTTTATTTATTTTGAACATTTCATTTGGATGAGCTGGGAAACCCGTTTGTGATCAATAATGTGTACTAAAATATCTATGGATAGCCATGTCTATACGTGTCGAAACATTTCCGTTACTCTGTGTGTGATAAAATTTGTCTATGCGCCCTTCCCCCAGAGTTCTTAAAGGGGCCGCGACATCATTATTTTTCACGATGCACCGCCTGATTTTATGTCAGAAATTGAAAGACGACATCCGAAGGAACATGTCTTACAAAGACAACAACATTGACCCGCGCTGTTTTCCGCATGAAAATCACCCCCGAACATCGAATGTCAGGAACAAAAGTCAGTTTGCTGTAGTCGCTCGGCTGCTTGAAAATCAGGCATCGAGCTCAAAAAATTATGATATGGACTCGGTGCTTATGTGATATCTGCGAAACATTTTTCCGGCAACCAGCTCCAAGCACCTGTCGACGTTGTAATTTCTGTGGCAGCTGAAATGTTTCGCAAATATTACATAAGTGCCGAGTCCATATCATAATTTTTTGAGCTCGATGCCTAATCTTCAGGCGGCCGAGCGACTACAGCAAACTGACTTTTGTTCCTGACATTCGATGTTCGGGGGTGATTTTCATGCGGAAAGCAGCGCGGGTCAATGTTGTTGTCTTTGTAAGACATGTTCCTTCGGATGTCGTCTTTCAATTTCTGACATAAAATCAGGCGGTGTATCGTGAAAATAATAATGTCGCGCCCCCTTTAATTTTATGGCCAGTTTGCGCCTAAAAAGTTGCTTCGAGCAAAATGTAAGAATTCTGGGCGTCCATCATTGGACCTAAACACCCGTTTTTAGTGCAACAAATGAAGGGGAAGATTGACGAGAACCAAGACTATTCCCGCTTTTTAGATTGCAAAACTAACTAAATCAGTGGCAACAATGGAAAACGAGTTGGACAAGAAAACTAGAGCGCTCGAGCAGGAGGCCAAAGTGCTGCAGACAGCGCAGTTGCAGCGCAATGACATGCGGTCAGTGAACTTATGTTCTGTGCTGCGTTTTTCTTTACAAATTTGTCCACTAGCCATCCGCCAGTGAGATCTAAAAATCTATTGGCCAGTCTGGCAGAAATCACTAAGCCGGCTGTGGTGAACCGCAAAATTCCACTGGCTAATCGGTTGGTAAACCTGAATATCCACTGGCCAATCTGAAAAAAAATCTAAGGTTAAAAATCTGTGATCCTGTACAGGGTTAGAGAGATGTCGGGTGTCGGGTGCCAAAAAAGTGTAGGTGTCGGGTACCCCCAGATGTCGGGTGTCGGGTTTTTTGGGACCCGACACCCGACACTTACGGTTCAAAACATCAGTTTTGCTGAGAGAAGAATTTTGAGAGAAAATTTTCTTCGAACCAAATGTTTCCGAAGACGCGGAATGTGACATTTTAGTGTTTATTTTGTGTGAAAATACTTTAATTGAGTAAATTGAGCCAAAAATTGCACTAATGATGCAAATGAGCAAAAATTTGGCTGTCTGTGGTCCAAAAACAGGTGTCGGGTGTCGGGTTTTTGTCAAACACTAGATGTCGGGTGTCGGTTTTTTTGCAACTGTCGGGTGTCGGCTTTTTTCTCAGATGTCGGGTGTCGGGTACTTCCAGATGTCGGGTGTCGGCTGTCGAAGCCCGGTGATCGGATCAGATCTACCTTGGTCACGTGCGATTTTTGCATTAGGGATGACAATACACTTCGTGATACCACAAACTTCGACCAGCATAAAAGTTGTTATTCCCGGACAGAACCGAAGAGCTTTTGCGCTGGTCGTGTTTAGTGGATGCAGTCAATTGCTTGTGTGACCAAAGGTAGGTCCCATTCGGTCACCAAGTTCGATACGACTCATGAAGACTTCAAGAAAGCTGATTCCACTTCACATTTCGGCCGCCTAATTTTGCAGCGCCGCGCTGGATTCGGAGCGCGATACGGCGCGTAAAATGCAGCATCAATTCAGCGAACAAATGACGCAGATGAAGAATGTGAATGTTGAGAAGGATCATCAAGTGCAGACATTGACCAGTCGACTGCAGGCAACAGCGCAAGAGAACAGCGGACTCCGGGACGCACTCCAGCGGATGCAACACCAACAACAGGTGCTTGCTGATTGTTGCGCTTTTGTTTTCGAATTTTTCCACCAGGCAGCCATTGGCGGGTAAATCTGAAAATCTACCTGCCAGAAAAATAAAACACACTAGCAAGCGGAGTAACGTTCAAAACTCGCCAGCGAAAACTGAAAATCTACCAGCCAATCTGAAATCCTTCCAGTGGCTAGTAAAAATTCACTGGGTACCGTCTCTTGCCTCCCTGCGGTTTGTGGGTGATTATGATGTGGCGATGTTCCACTCGACATTTTTCACGTCAGTTTGCAGTCTTCGACGACTTGATATTGTCGCTGAACGGGTTTCAACTTCAATTGTGTTTTTTTATTTTTACTGGACAGACACATTTATCGATTGCGACAAGGCGATTATCATTTGGGTCAGTCACATTGCGCATATTCACATATGCGTCGGAACATTTCTGAATGTCGATCCAACGTTTCGCTGCGGGCACTTGCACTTTTTTAACACCAATTTTCATTCAATCCTTCACCTTGATGCAGGAGCAACAACAACTACAAGCGCGACTGAGTCAAGCGGAGGAGCAAGTGCGTCGGTCGCAAGCCGAAACGGCCGCACGCGAGCAGGCGTTGCGTCAGAGCGAACACGCGTGCAAACAGCTGGAGAAGAATGTGCATGATCTGGGACGACAGCGCGAACAAATTGAGGTATTTTGGCCTGCGGTACAGTCCTGCCTGGTTATGAGCGTAATAACGGGAACGCAAGCACAATCCGAAATCTTTTTTTTGCTCTGAAAATGACACTGGCAACCGAACACAGGCTCTTTGCCTCGGATTGTACTTGCGTTCCCATTATTTATACAACATCGTGCACCGCCACAAAGCAAACCCACACATATTTGTCTTCATGAGCGATATCAAACTTGGTGGTCGGATCGGATCGGACTGGTCCTGCCTTGGTGGCGTGACTTTGTTGAATTAAGGATATTGAAAAATTAAGTGATGCCACTAATTTCGACCAACGTAAAACATGTTCCGCGACCTAAAATCAGAGCTGTGCAAACATATGTATGGTAACATATGTATATTGTGACATATATTATTTTGGGATTACATATATTAAACAAAAATTTACATATATTATTGTATTAAAAAAGCCTGCAACCTGAAATTGTTTGGCAAAAGGAACAAATACTGGCGTATATTATTTTGGCTCCCGAACAGGTCTGCCTAAAATGAGTAACATTTAAGCTGGACGACATTAGTATAGTCTGTTGATTAAATATCGACATAGTGTTGTAACCCCATGCAGGCAAATTTGGAGCGGGTTAGGTAAACACAAATGTTTCACCCTTGCCAACACAGGCTGCTGGCATTCAACACCAGTGGTTCTGTATGACATAAAACCACGTGGTCTGCCATCCAGCCAAAACGACTGATGTTTAACTCCAACAGCCTGAGTTGACAAGGGTGAAACATTTGTGTTTACCTAACCCGCTCCAAATTTGCCTGCATGGGGTTACAACACTATGTCGATATTTAATCAACAGACTATACCTCCCTCCAGTAAACTTCTTAATGCAAGAGTTACGCGGCGCGACCAAGGCAAGTCACATCCGATCCGATCAGATTACCAAGTTTGATGCCGCTCCGAATGTCTTGTACGATCCACTATGTGGAAGGCCAACAGACGAGTTTAGAAATGATTCGTTGGCTCTAATTGTGGGACGCTCGACATTTGCGACGCTTGAATGCGAACTGTATTTTCGAAACAACCTTCTGTAACTCGCCATATGTGTCGTGTGGATTGATTGTGATGTTTTGTGAGTCTTTCTTCAATTTTCTCCACGCCAAATTCCAGAAACAAGTGTCAACCACAAACGAAGACCTGAAATCGGTGAAGAACAAACTGCGATCGAAAGACGATGAGCTGGCTCGCCTACGAACAGAGCTGGATACGCGAGACAAGAATCTGGCGACGACCAAACGAGAGTTTCAGGTGCGTACTGCGTCTTGTCGGAGTAGATCTTTGATTCTGTCTCTTGTGGTTTTCCATTATTATGATCGATAAATCATCCTATTATTAACGTCCGAGTACTTTATGTGTGCAGTGGAACATTTTCACGCTTGGACATGTGGCTGCGTGAGCATTTATCGATCGTTTGTCGTCCCTTTATGTGTTCCATTCATTGTTTCATTAATATTCATATTTGTCGTCAAATCCAAATCACAGTTGCTTTTCGCGCTTGTGAAATCCGCCACAGTTGTGACATGAGCTAATTGCTGAGTTTATTTGGGCCTTACCGACTGCGGCTGAACCGGCCAAATTTGTTTCTTTGTGTTTCTCGTCGTAAGTCGTTCCAACAAGGTGTCACAACTTTGTGATAACCTTAAATACGAGAGCCCCAGGTGTGTGGTTTCGGGCTTGCACCTTGCAACCACATCTTGAGGGGGAGGGTAGGTAGCTTGCCACCATCACCGAGGGTACCTTGCAACCACCAACTTATGGCCCCGCGCGAAAACCTCCATGTAATAGCTATCTTAGACAAATTTTCGGCTAAAATACAAAAAGGTACCAATTTTTGGCCAATTTTGCAGTACATTGCCTGCAAAACCCCTTTTTTCTGAACTTGGGAGTACCTTGGAACCTTCTGGATTCATCCCCGAAGGGTGGCTACCTTGCAACCATTTGCCTGCCACTACACTGTCTATGTATATCTTGAAACATTTTTTAGATCTGGGACATGTGTCTGTTTTATAGGCATTTGTGAGAGATATTGGCTTGCTATTGGTTATCAAATACTTGGAGTTGTTTCTTGGCTCGTGATACGTAAAATATAACCTGTCTTGTGTCCAGTCTCAGGCTTAGGCTTAGGCTTAGGTTTTAGAGTTTTATCACATCCATTTTTTTGTATTATCTGCCCAGTGTGTTTGTGGTCATGGAGCTCCACCGCATCAAACGATAGTTTCCACGTCCTGACTTTACGTCTACCTGAAACTTCTCTTTTTCACAGATGTTCGTTGACGAATACAAACAGCTGGAGGCTACTGTGCGACATGTGACTCCACAACAACAGACTGCGATGCACAATGGAGATGTGACTGATGGGGATAATGAGGTGGGTGGTGTATTCGGCGATGTTTCATAGGCAGATGGATTGTTCTGTTCTGACGTTGTGGAAAGAGAGATGTTTGGAATGTTTTTATATTTGAGAATTCTAACCCGACCAGCAAAGGCGTTGGCTGTGAGTCTGCGGCGCTGGTCGGGTGTCGAGGGAACTAGCAAAATATTCTCCAATCAAAATGTGTAACAATTGGGGGTCGGGCAATCTCGGTTATCGGGTGAGACGGATTGGTGCAGCGAGTCTGTTGCCCCGGCGTGGATAAAAACGGATCCCAACAGGCACCAGTCACTGCAGAAAACGTCGCGTCTGCTCAAAGACCTAACAGTGAGCTCGGAGAAGATCGCCGAACTGCAATCGGCGTTGACCAGCGCGCAATCGGCGCAACAATCGATCGATGCGCAAATGAGAGAGAAACAGATCGAATATGATGTTGCGAAATCGTCGTTGGAAAAGGCGAACGCCGAACTGACTAGTGCTAGGGTGACGTTGAGTGCGAGCGAGAACAAAGCGAAACGGTGTGTGTGTTCGGCTAATTCTGAGGTCGTTGACTTGTGTAGTTCACGTCAGATCGTGCGCAGCGCCTGTGTTCTCTTGCTTGATAGCCGGCTGAGAGGCCTGACATAAACGCAAAAATTCAACCGTTTCTAAAGAGGCATGCATGAGATGCGTCGCTGACGTGTGTCAATCGCGATAAGTGTTATTTTCGTTAACTCGTCGGGATGAAGCGCAGAACTGGTCCTGACAGGGTAGTCCGAAATATGACAAGCATCACGGTATGTTATAGAACATAAAATTTTGAGCTCGATCTACTTTCTAGTGTTGACGCGTTGATCGCCGAACTTGACAAGATGAAGGCCGAATTGACGAATACGAGCCTGAAAGACAACGAAACGGTGACGAAATTGAACGAACGATTGAATGAAGCGAATCAACGATGTGCTAAATTGCAGTGAGCGGACTGATTGATTATTTTTTTCGGTTTACGTTTCGTGCTGTTCAGCGTCAGTCTCCACGTAGTGAACGTTTATATGGTGAATCGCTCCAGATCATACAACGAACAATCATGTCCCAACTTAATGAAATTTTTCAACGCGGCGCTCTAAATTGTGAATATTCTTCATGGTGATCGAAATGGTCGTGTCCCGTTCAGTTGACAGTTTAGGGACTTGAGCGCATGTGTTTTGAGGGAGAATGCGGCATACAACATGTGCTCCGATTGTATTTTGCTAACGTTTCCATTTCATAAAACTTCTATTCATCAAAACGGTTTAGATTTAGCCAGGGCCTACTGTTTCATAAACTTTCAAAACATTTTATCTTCCTTTTTGTGAGAAATCCTTCGATTATCATTCGTTGCTGCAGACAACAACAACAAGCCGATTACGAATCGCGATCGACTGCTGAAACGAACGTGACTCAACTCAAATGTGAATTGGAGCGAATGGCTGGTGAAATGGCGGCGTTGCGCCAGACCAACAACGACCTGCATACGCAGATGGAGCAGAAAGTGCACAGGTGGGACTGAGGGCTGATTGGAAATTGGGATTTCGGCCGTGTTTTGGTTCTTTGTTGTCAATCGAGCCTCTCTGTGATCCACCTCTCAACCAGGGTGGTCCCCAAAGTCTGTCGGTGACCTCACACTTATTGCTGTGTCCTGTTGTTGATACGTGGTACCCATGAAGTCACCGCGTGCAGAGTGACGAGTTTATCTTTGTTTCCCTCCGAATGTCTCACGGGGTCCATTGGTTAGTATTGGTATGGTCTGGCCCTGTGATCAACAGCCAGCAAGTTTTGCGCGGCATGCGCACGCGATTAACACTGTTTGTAGCGCACATTTAGACCCAAATTCAAAAGTTCCTTGCACGCGCCCTGCTAACGTCATCAATACGGTATGCAGGAACGTGCGGACGATTATGCTCTTGCATGGTTTTTGGATGTTAAGACTGCTTTTCTCAAACAAGTACGTGAGCCTATACTTGCGGGCCGAAAAAAAACCGTTTTTTTCCAAAAAAAAAACCGAAAAAAAACCGTTTTTTTCCGAGGCCCGGAAAAATACGTTTTTATTTTTCCGGAAATTTTTCCAAGTGGCAACTTTTGGAAAAAAACGGTTTTTTTCCCCAAAAATTTCCGAAATATTTTCAAGGGTTACGAAAGGATGTTGTCAAAACTAATGTAAATCGGTGCTAAACAGTTCAAAATGAGCACTTTTTAATCTCCAAGTGCATTTTTAGCATGTTTCAGGCCATTTCCCGACAAAATTTTCTCCAAAATAGGCGTTTTTGGACCATGGGTATCCTTAAGTACTGGAAAAATATTTGGAAAAAAACGGTTTTTTTTCGGAAAAAAAACGGTTTTTTTCCAAAAATATATTTTGCGAAAAAATACGCAAGTATAGTGAGCCGTGTCAACAGGATTTCGTGTTTTTTTCCACAGTGCACGGTAACTTTGCTTGCGTAAAATACCATCGCTTGGAAAGTGGAATACCGTTTCTAAAACAGGAAATCATAAAGAACGCACCACGTTTGCATGTTTCAAACATGGACATAACAAACGCGTGGTTAAATCGGTGTGTGTGTGTGTTTTGTTGGTGGCACACACAACGGCAGTGTCTGCTGAACAAAAACAACACACCTTTCATTTCAGTGATTTTCCGGAACTGTGGGCATTTTTAGTTGCGGGATGTTGTCTGTGACATATGAAGTGAGCTGGATATTTGTGTTTATAAACGTCAATGCTGTGTGGTGACGTTACACTTGCGCGCACACACCGCATTTATTATTATTGCAAATTTTTTGTGTCTTGTCTCCACAATAATTTGTTATGATGCTGTAACGCAAGGGTGTTTTTCGCTGTACGTGTACAAATGCATTAGAAATTATTGGTATGCAACAGATACGGCGCTAGCTGGGGACACGGCATTTTTTGCCGTTTGTCAATCATGTATTTTTGATTGGTTTTAACGTTTCCGTTTTTGTAAGAGAACCTGGGCCGTCGGTGTGCCTTGTCTGCTCAGAAACGGTGTTTTGTATTCTGCACAAGCAGGGAAATATGTAAGGAACACGTCGACCTTCCGTTTCTTTATTCTTATCTGTTTTCCCAGCACCTGTGTGTTTGGAGACTGACTAATGCAAAAAGTCAGACAGCGACGTTGCGTGGTGAACAGTGTTCGAAAACAGCTATAACGATGTCGTTAAAATCCGTTGCAGGCTGCGTCAATCAGTGGGTGTCGACAATTTTTTGGACATTTTTATTTTTGCAGCAGCCAGAAACATACATGGCTGTGCAAGAACAGGTGTGGGGGAAATGTTATGAGAGCCGGACTGTGAGAGAGATCCACGTAACACCGGTGTGGAGTGAAAGGCGAGCGATTGTTGTGATAAGACATCATTATTGTTGACTGATTGTTTCATTTTGTGTCTGTCGAAACGAAGAAAGCGAAGATAATGTCGGCAGGGGAGGGGACCGTGTGTGATGTGAAGGTTGTCAGGATTGAAACCACCTTATTTGATCATGTGCAAGAACTAAAACTGCAGAACAATGATAAAATAGTATTCATAATCTTTCTCTCAGCCAACCGCTCCACGCCTCCGCGCCTTCGCCGGAAAAGGACACCGAGATTTCGCAGCTCAAGGCTCAGCTCGATGAACAGAAGAGAAAGAATCAGGTGAGCTAGAATGAATTTCGTGCGAATTATTTTTTAAATTCGTCTATTTTTCTCGCAGGAATTACGTGAACGCAACCAGAAAGCGGTCGATGCCGTTAAGGAAGCTGAACGTCAGAGTCAAATGGTGGCGCAACAGACTGAGGTTTGTGCAAACGAAGTCGTGTTTTGATTTTGGGGAATTGGGGTTTTCGGGTTTTGTTTGCATGTTTCCAAAACTATTTTTAGCGTTTATATTAGCTTGCTAAAAATGTTTTAGTTATGTTTCATAGTTCCTAACAAACAAATCAAAGCAAAGGTTTCAAAATTGGTGATCGGATTGGCCCAGTCATCCAAAAATCCGTTGTATTTTAAGCCATCATGCTTAAGTCACCCAGTTGACGGCAAGAAGTCTTGCCCGAGCCTGAACGATCACTAACTTTGTCCACCTACATCCAAACCCAGTCCATGTATGCCCCATATAGACCGTCTATAACCGAGTGTTGGCTGATCACACTCACGAGATGTGCCGTGTGATCGAGGGTTTGGTGCCGAAAGAAGCGCTACCCAATGTTGCGTCCGTTAATTCCCCCGAGGTTCGTTGTGTCCAGCTACTGTATATGTGCGTACAGTCTGCCTTCTTTGTAGCGACCTTCTCTGAGCGATTAAGTTTTGAGCATGTTTTTTTGTTCGGTTCTGTACAAGATTGTAACGTAACGACGGAAAATTAACGAGTTCGGCCGATCATGTCACGATGAAGAGCGTGGACTGTACGTAGCTTCGGTTCAATTCTGGGATGGGACTCCAGTTGAATGCATGAAACATCACCCATCACACTAACAGAGCGCCGAGCGTTGTCTGCAACAGACGAATCGAGTGCTGGCTGATTGGGTGCACAGACTGACGACCAGTGCGCAGCAACAACAGAATGCGGTACGCGCGCACTGTTGCAACTCACAATGCTGATTTTGTCTCCGACATCTTTTGTACTTATTCCCTTTTCGGTGTATTCTAGTGTCCCTCGGACTCGGCCGATATGGAGAAACTGCAACGACAGATATCGGAGTTGGAGAGGAGGAATCAAGTAAGGTGGATGCTGTGCGCATGTGTGTGTGTGGCCTCGCTTCGCTTTGTGTTGCTTCGATGTTTTGTTGCATGCACAGTGCAGAAGTTCATGAAATGAGATAAAGTGTATACAGTTGCGCAACTAAATGGCCATAACTTTAACCTGTTTTTGTGTGGTGGTTGTTCTATCGTCATTTAACACTTTAACACGTTATAATATTTCTATCTTGATATTCGTCAACATCTGGCCAATTTTTAACAACACAATATTTGCAGCAACTTCGGTCGCGCAACGCAACGGCGGTCGACTCTGTCAAACAAATGGAAGCGACCACGAATCAGATGGTTGCTGATGCCGAGGTAACGTCACTCAATTAATAGTTGTAAACATATTTTTATTTTTTTTAAAAAAATATTTTTTTGTTTCAAGTTTTATTCATTTTCAGAGCAAATACCAAACATGTCTCACCCAACTGCAAACTGATCTTGTTGCCTTACTGTCACGCCTGTATCCCAACGATAACTGGCCGAAGGGTGGCTCCGATACCGGTAATATTGAGGTTAGCTGGATTGTTAATTTGTGATATTTTCCTTCTGGATATTTTAAAGTTCGGTTTTCGTTGTTTTTATCTGGTTTAACCAATGTATTATCGTGTGCAGGCTCACTCCAAATGGTGGTCGCAAATGCAAAATGTGATGCAGAAAAATTTGAATGCCAATAAAACAGCGAATAAGGTTGGACATTTTTTTTGATGAATTTTTTTTCCTGTGGTTAAAAGCACCTCCATTTTTTGTTCACAGAAATCAACGAGTGACGCGGATACGTCTGTGCTGCAAGAGCAATTGGACGCTTACAAGAGTGCAGTGACTGATTTGGTTAGATTATCTTTCTTAATGTTGCCTTTACGTTGTGTGACCGCAGTGGAAAAGACAGCCGACATTTGGACTTGGTAACCATCGCTTTCTAATCCCAGTTACCGCGGGTTTTATTCTACAAGTCGCTCTTAATCCACGACAGTGAAACAAAATGACGAATATCTTTGAGAATCAAAAAAAAATCCATTTTAAATAAATTCATAGACAAACGATCTTGATCGACTGGAAGCGGCCGCAAGACAGCAGGAAGAAATGTGGCAGGATAAATACGAGCAATTGAAACGATCGCGTGCAAGCAATGGGGGAAACGAACTGGAAAGTGTGAAGGTTTGTCGATGTCTGGTGAACGGAAGCGATACAACGTTTGCAAAGGATTCAAACTTATTGGCCTATTGATGCCTTGTTGCGCTGCCGTGACGTTGTGATGCCTTTAATTGGGACCAGCGTGAAGCTTGTTCTCAGACTCGGAAAAAAACGTTGACGCTCGCTTCAAATTCTGAACTTGCCCAGTTCAATAATCTCGTACGAGCAAGGGAAGTCCAACCCAATCACCACGGGCCGTTTCAATTTTGATGACAAGGATTGGTATGGACTTGGCTTAGGCACAGGCAAATTTTTTAGAGCTGTAGTTTTGTGATATGGCAGACGAATTTCGGCCAGCGTAAAGGTTTTTCATTTTTTGTGCAGGGGAACTACTTTTACGCCGGTCGGTATTGTAAGCCTACTCTCACTAAATATGGTTCGACCAAAATTTGCCGATGCCCAAGCGAAGTCCATGCCAACGGACTTGCCTTTAGCGTTGATACGGCCCCAGATGATCTCAGTCTCAAGTGTTATTCCGACCAAAACAAGGAATGTTTCGTATTTATGTAAGTATGCAGCCTTTTTGACATCGACTGTGTTCAGACGCATGCATGTCTTTGAGCCTGAAAAACAAAATTGAAAAATGTCACAGCCATTTACAGCGCGATTACGAGTCGAAACTGTCGCAAATGCAACGTGAGATGACAGATTTGTTGCAACGCGTGTTTCCGGACGCGAAAATGCCCGAAAGCGGGACGCCCGAGGTCGAGGTGTACAGAGAATGGCTGAAGGAGCTGGAGGTGATTGTGAAGCACACGCACACAACAACGACGATTACGGTGCGTTTGGGGCGCGTGCGCCTTGAGTGCTCGGGGATGACTGTCTATCTTCTGGACATACTGTACATAATCTGTGCGTCTCGTTTCAGAAAGATGGTGACGCGGCAGTGCGTGCTGAGAACGAACGGTTGCGCGCTGAAGTGGCCAAGTTCGAAACCGCTATGGACGAACTGGTACGTTTTCGTGAGTTCAGCTATTTTGGATTGTATGTCAAAACTTCATGTGGGAAAATACTTCATGTTGGTATAAAACTTCATCTGTGTCAACAGTTCATGTCTAAAAACCTCATGTGAGACAACACTTCATGTCCATAGTTAAGGGGAACCGAGCGGTTTCTGCCTTCCCGCTCACTTGTGCCTAACGCTGCAACAACCAAATGTGGTACATGGTTTTGTCTAGTACGTAGGTACACTTATCCAACACCAAATCAATTGGAAGTTGCAGCTATCGTGATATTTGGTATGAAGTGTAAAGTGTCACTTCATGTACCCCTATATCCTGCGTTCATGAATGTCATTTGATGCACACACTTTGCGGTTTCGAGTGGTACGCGAGTTAGGTGCATTTGAAGATGGTGAAAGTATATATCAATCGAATCCCGTCATCAAGCTGCGTGTCGTGGTGTACGTGAAAATATCGAAATTTAGAACACGAAGCTGTCAGGATCCGAAAACCAATGGAGCGCATGAGTGTGATGGGCACCCATGTACTATGTACATATGTATGTACAAGTTGCAGTTCGTCATAATTACACCAGCACTAATTTCAATGAAGGCATGTTCAGCAACAAATAGGTACCACGATGTGAAACAGGTATCACAGTAACCATGGAACGCTGATACCTGGCCACAAATATCACGCTTTTGGCTGCGGTAAGAAGCACATGGTGAGCAGACAGTAATGCTTAATGCAGCATATTTCTAACCCTATACCTTCATGTACGTTCAGTCAAACCCCGTGATAAGGGACCAAGAAACAGCAAATTTCGACTGAAATACACAACTATCACGTCTCATTTCTATCCCACCAGTACATTGAAAAAGAAGTGAAATTTCGTGGCCTCAGCCGTTTTTTATGACGAAAGTTTCTCCGTGATGTAACACATTTGCCGGGCAGGACATGTTTTATCGGCATGGGAGACTGATTTAGATTTAGATAGAATCTGATGTTTAGATTTGTATAATTTCAGAAGGTTAAATGAGTTTGTCACAACATGCAGTCCATGAAGCAAACAGCCGCGTGACCCTAAAAAGTGGTGAACCTGACAGTCATACAGCTCTTCATTCTCTTTGTTGTGCGCAAACATGCATGCCCGGGCAACGGCAGAGCCCACATCATAAGATCTCTTGCATGCACATGCAATGTCACCTTTGTGTACCGGCTGTGAGTTTGGCTAGGGAACTTTTCATCGATTTGCCACCGATAGGCATGATAACAACAGATGTTGCTATAAACGAATACACAGTATGCATGTACATACACTCTTATTGCGTCTGTTTTTATTTGTTCTTCATTCTGAGTCACATTAGGTTCGCACTGACGATGACACTCTGACAATACCGTACGAAGGATGCTTCTGTTATCATGCTCATTAGTGCACAATGGCATTGCAAACTGTACCCAACCCAAACTACATACAGTAAGTGTTAACAATACAACAATAACAGGAGCAATATCGTATCACAAAACCAGCTCGTATGTGTTTTTGTGGTTGGCCCTCTGGTGCATCCGCACTGACGATTATCTGGTGCACCGTCCTTCTGTGAAACAAGTAAAAACGGGCCACCAGGAATCCGCAGCATTATTACACTAGGGTTGACCGGATTATTTCGGAAAAAATAAGCATGAGCAGCTGCGTACATGCAGCAAAACTGAAGTCACATGACCCTGAAAATTGAATAACTGCCGGGCACGAGTTTTACTGGTGCCCAGTACAACATACAGTTGCCTGTTTACACGTTGCCCTTGGTTACAGTTGCACCCCACACGCGCAGACATGAAGTGTTCTGCTTGGGTACGGTAGCAGAGGTGAGACAACACTTCATGGCATGAACTGTTGTCTCACATGAAGTGTTTCAGACTTCACATGAAGTGTTGACTCGCATGAACTTTCTTCTCACATGAAGTATTGACACGGAATGAAGTGTTGTCCTCGGACCCTATTTTGCCACACGTTTTGGCAGTGGGGGCTATCAAGGCGGCGAATTGAGTTGGTTGTTATCCCTGAACTGACGTCAATACTCTGAAAAGAACAAATCACCGACCTTTGTACATATCCTTTGCTTCTGGACGCTTTTAGTTTGCCGCATATTTTTCTACGTTCCGGATTGTGTTTTGATGGATTTGCTTGCTTTCAGGTGCAGGTATGGGTGCGTGATCGATAATTGAGTAAGCCTAACGTGTGCATGTGATGTAAATTTTTGCACATAATGATTCAACCCTCATGTGTTTATGTATCGGGTCAGTTGCATGCAGGGTGGTTAACTCAGATTGTTGACACAATCAAACGTTCGAAAATGTTTTTGGCGAATGAAAGATTAAATTGTGTTAGTTGCTTATGTCGACGATTTATGTCAACCACTCAGCAATAAGCAGGACTGTATGTCTACCCATGTGTGTAGAGTCAGTATCAAAAATGATGACCACCGTCTGTTCAAATTTATTATCCATACTGTCCATCTGGCACGTCTATATTTTACTTTCTGCTCCTCAACCAAACCAAATGTGAGTAGTTCCATTTTTTCAGGTCAAATCCAAGCTGGCCGAGCTCAAAGTGAAATTATCGACCGAAGATGGTGAAGTGAATATGTTGCGAGAGGTCTGTACTTGTTTGTGTCTCGAACTGACTGATGTTTCAACCCCAGCACAATTTTAAGTTGAAACCAGATTCAGCCGGATCTTTCTGTCAAGCCGGCTGATGTTTCACATCATCTATATAAACACGCTCATGGTTGCAGCAAGTGAGTGTGTTGAACGAAACGCTGAAGACCGAGCGTGACACCTGTCGTGACTTGTCGGCGCAGGCAGTCAAATTGCGCGGCATGCTCAAAGTCGGACAGACGGCGTTGCAGAACGAACAGCAGCTTACCAAACAATTACGCGAACAGCTCAAGTTGTATGAGGTGCGATTGATGTGTTCAGCATTTGTTCTGTTCCAATTTTTTCATTCTTCTTTTATTGGGATCTATTTATTTTTGGCATCATTTGTTCCGTGATTCTGGGTGCTGGCTGGCCGAACTAACCCCCACTGTTTGTTTGTTTTGTCGCCGTCACCACGGGATGGGCACTTACCTCGGCGCCAATTACTTTGGATAAATTTACCAATATTTATTTAAACTTCTTCCGTCCCTTTACAGCCGGAAACGGATGTCAGTGCGACGTCGTGAGGCTCGACTGCATAATCCGCTCTTCATTTTAATATTTTTTTTTGGAAAGAACACTCTGTCATAATTAACTCATCAATCAATGTTTTTGCGCGTTTCTTATCTCGTCTCAATGTGTCTGTACATTTCTTGTACTCCGATGTTCTCCACATGTCTACCGTCTATCCGGCAGCTGCTTGCATCCTGCGTTTACTAAACATTGAATTAGGTGGGTGTTGGTCTTGGGGTGGACTCTGTGGGTTATTGTTTGAATTGTTCACGTGCTTTTCGGCCACTTCTTTCTTATCGGGTACAACTCACGGTGGCAGTACTGACGCACGAAAAATCATGAGTGACGTAGCTTGCGGAATTCAGCTGTTACCTCTGAAAATATTTGCATTCCGAATTTCAGGAGTCTCATGGTGGTAAAGCGGTGGCTGCTGAACTTGAACATGTGAGTTGCGCGGTATTCATGAAATATTCTCAATATGAGGTGCGGTGCCTGTTTTTTGGTTGTCCATTTCGATCAGTTTTTACAGACGGGGGGTGCACCAGGTAATCGTCAGTGCGAATGTGTCGTATGGTCGCCTGGTGGGTGACCCAGGGTTGGAAAAAAATTTTTTAAACAAGTTTTTTTTAAAAAAAATTTTTTTTTTAAAAGTCTCAGATTCGGGGAAATTTTACCAAATTTGCCTAAAAACGCGCAAAATCGCGAAAAAATGCAACTTTAATTGACAAGTCACTTTTGTGACTTGGTTTGCATCACTTATGAAGGGTGTTTACGCCATTTCGATGCGATCCAACAGTCTGTGCTTGTTATGGACCTATGATTGCTGCTCTGTGGTATAGTGTTTCCTTTTTTATGCAAGTCAAAGGAAACAAGCTACCCCACGTTATAACTCAACTCCAGTTTGGGGTCGAGATTTCAGAAACCAATGAAAGAGATTTAGAATGTGTCCTTGTTAATCCAAACACGACACTCAGCAGCAAACATGGTGAAATGTTTCATTGACATGCTGGCAGCACACACGCACAAGGCTCACAGCGAGCATGTGAAACATTGTTGTTGTTAGATTCCACAGGCAAACTTTGACACGTTTTTGCCAGCTGCTTGATTGAATCGAAATTGTAGTCTCGACCTCAACTAGAAGTTCAGTTATAACACGGGCCCGCGCGTTTCCTTGGACCAAGAAAAACAGGAAACACTATATCAGACACAACAGTTTGTGGTCGAATAAGCAAGATTCACTCATAAACCATATAGAATTGAGAATATAAACTGCAGAAATACCTGTCGGGTCGCTGAATCAGTCGTATATGACCGACCCGATGGGGTATGACATTAAAGTACCATGTAACTACATGCATACTGTGTCTCATGTATCACAGGAAGGTATAATAACATCATTTGGGGCATCTTAGATACCAAATACATGCCCCTAAAGTGATTTTGTGAAGAAAATTTTTCGACCCTTGAGAAAAAATGACAAAAAATAACCCCCAAAAAGGCCATTTTTGGACGTTTTAGAACATTTTGTTCCCCCGAAAAATTAAAAAAAAATTTTTTTTTTAAAAAAATTGTTTCAAAAACCTTTTTTTGTTAAAAAAAAATTTTTTTTTTAAATTTTTTTTGCCCAACCCTGGGGTGACCTCCCTTTTGTTAACTGATTTGTTGTGGAATTTTGCAATATTATCGCTTTTTTAGACGAAAAAACGCCTTGGCGACTGTCAGAAACAGCTGACGGACGAACAGTCAAAGAACAAACAGCTGAGCAGTAAACTTGTGTCTTTGGGTGTATCCATTCAATCGAACTAGGCCGAAACTTGGCTCTTCTGTGGTCCGTTGAAGTTTACTTGCCGCACAACAATTGTTAAATATGTTTCATTTAATTATGCGACAATGGTTTGGTTTTCTTTTTTTCTGTAAATTAGGCAAATTCATCTTTTTTTGTTTGTTAATCTTGAACGTTCTCGGTTTTTTTTCACAAACGTGTATGTGTGTGTGCGTGTGTGTGTTTTTGACGGCCTTTCCTTGTTTGTTTCGCTGTTTTGTTTGTTTGTCAGCTGAAATTGTCCAATTTTGTGTCTTGACGCGCTGCTTGGCTTGTTTCTTGTTCGTTGTTCTCCGTGTGGCACGTATGTATTTCTAGGTAGCACTTGTTCACTCACCACTGCTGTTAGCTCAATATATTGATCTGTAGCTCTCGCCAAAATGAGTTGTTGTTGATTCCTTCGAACAGCTTTTGACTTGGATTGATTTGGAAATTTTCCAGCATTTTTCAACTGACTATGGGGAAATGGTAGCGCATACAAGTCGATGTGTTCTCTTCTGTGTTTTGGATTTCATGTTTGTGATAGCAAACAAAAGTTGCTCTGTTTTGACTGAAAAGTCTTCGACGTTTATCTGTACTGTAGCTGTACTCAACCAAGGTGAAGTGTTGTGTCATCGTAATACATGCGGCAGAAAATTCTTAGCGTTATACAAAAAATATTTTTTATTTATTTCTTGTTTCCTTTGACTTGCATAAAAAAGGAAACACCCACCCCAACCTATACCACAGAGCAGCAATCATAGGTCCATAACAAGCACAGACTGTTGGATCGCATCGAAATGGCGTAAACACCCTTCATAAGTGATGCAAACCAAGTCACAAAAGTGACTTGTCAATTAAAGTTGCATTTTTTCGCGATTTTGCGCGTTTTTAGGCAAATTTGGTAAAATTTCCCCGCAATCTTGAGACTTTTTTTTTTTAAAAAAAAAATTTTTTTTATAAAAAAAACTTGTTTAAAAAATTTTTTTCCAACCCTGGGTCACCCACCAGGCGACCATACGACACATTCGCACTGACGATTACCTGGTGCACCCCCCGTCTGTAAAAACTGATCGAAATGGACAACCAAAAAACAGGCACCGCACCTCATATTGAGAATATTTCATGAATACCGCGCAACTCACATGTTCAAGTTCAGCAGCCACCGCTTTACCACCATGAGACTCCTGAAATTCGGAATGCAAATATTTTCAGAGGTAACAGCTGAATTCCGCAAGCTACGTCACTCATGATTTTTCGTGCGTCAGTACTGCCACCGTGAGTTGTACCCGATAAGAAAGAAGTGGCCGAAAAGCACGTGAACAATTCAAACAATAACCCACAGAGTCCACCCCAAGACCAACACCCACCTAATTCAATGTTTAGTAAACGCAGGATGCAAGCAGCTGCCGGATAGACGGTAGACATGTGGAGAACATCGGAGTACAAGAAATGTACAGACACATTGAGACGAGATAAGAAACGCGCAAAAACATTGATTGATGAGTTAATTATGACAGAGTGTTCTTTCCAAAAAAAAATATTAAAATGAAGAGCGGATTATGCAGTCGAGCCTCACGACGTCGCACTGACATCCGTTTCCGGCTGTAAAGGGACGGAAGAAGTTTAAATAAATATTGGTAAATTTATCCAAAGTAATTGGCGCCGAGGTAAGTGCCCATCCCGTGGTGACGGCGACAAAACAAACAAACAGTGGGGGTTAGTTCGGCCAGCCAGCACCCAGAATCACGGAACAAATGATGCCAAAAATAAATAGATCCCAATAAAAGAAGAATGAAAAAATTGGAACAGAACAAATGCTGAACACATCAATCGCACCTCATACAACTTGAGCTGTTCGCGTAATTGTTTGGTAAGCTGCTGTTCGTTCTGCAACGCCGTCTGTCCGACTTTGAGCATGCCGCGCAATTTGACTGCCTGCGCCGACAAGTCACGACAGGTGTCACGCTCGGTCTTCAGCGTTTCGTTCAACACACTCACTTGCTGCAACCATGAGCGTGTTTATATAGATGATGTGAAACATCAGCCGGCTTGACAGAAAGATCCGGCTGAATCTGGTTTCAACTTAAAATTGTGCTGGGGTTGAAACATCAGTCAGTTCGAGACACAAACAAGTACAGACCTCTCGCAACATATTCACTTCACCATCTTCGGTCGATAATTTCACTTTGAGCTCGGCCAGCTTGGATTTGACCTGAAAAAATGGAACTACTCACATTTGGTTTGGTTGAGGAGCAGAAAGTAAAATATAGACGTGCCAGATGGACAGTATGGATAATAAATTTGAACAGACGGTGGTCATCATTTTTGATACTGACTCTACACACATGGGTAGACATACAGTCCTGCTTATTGCTGAGTGGTTGACATAAATCGTCGACATAAGCAACTAACACAATTTAATCTTTCATTCGCCAAAAACATTTTCGAACGTTTGATTGTGTCAACAATCTGAGTTAACCACCCTGCATGCAACTGACCCGATACATAAACACATGAGGGTTGAATCATTATGTGCAAAAATTTACATCACATGCACACGTTAGGCTTACTCAATTATCGATCACGCACCCATACCTGCACCTGAAAGCAAGCAAATCCATCAAAACACAATCCGGAACGTAGAAAAATATGCGGCAAACTAAAAGCGTCCAGAAGCAAAGGATATGTACAAAGGTCGGTGATTTGTTCTTTTCAGAGTATTGACGTCAGTTCAGGGATAACAACCAACTCAATTCGCCGCCTTGATAGCCCCCACTGCCAAAACGTGTGGCAAAATAGGGTCCGAGGACAACACTTCATTCCGTGTCAATACTTCATGTGAGAAGAAAGTTCATGCGAGTCAACACTTCATGTGAAGTCTGAAACACTTCATGTGAGACAACAGTTCATGCCATGAAGTGTTGTCTCACCTCTGCTACCGTACCCAAGCAGAACACTTCATGTCTGCGCGTGTGGGGTGCAACTGTAACCAAGGGCAACGTGTAAACAGGCAACTGTATGTTGTACTGGGCACTAGTAAAACTCGTGCCCGGCAGTTATTCAATTTTCAGGGTCATGTGACTTCAGTTTTGCTGCCTGTACGCAGCTGCTCATGCTTATTTTTCCGAAATAATCCGGTCAACCCGAGTGTAATAATGCTGCGGGTTCCTGGTGGCCCGTTTTTACTTGTTTCACAGAAGGACGGTGCACCTGATAATCGTCAGTGCGGATGCACCAGAGGGCCAACCACAAAAACACATACGAGCTGGTTTTGCGATACGATATTGCTCCTGTTATTGTTGTATTGTTAACACTTACTGTACATATGTAGTTTGGGTTGGGTACAGTTTGCAATGCCATTGTGCACTAATGAGCATGATAACAGAAGCATCCTTCGTACGGTATTGTCAGAGTGTCATCGTCAGTGTGAACCTAATGTGACTCAGAATGAAGAACAAATAAAAACAGACGCAATAAGGGTGTATGTACATGCATACTGTGTATTCGTTTATAGCAACATCTGTTATCATGCCTATCGGTGGCAAATCGATGAAAAGTTCCCTAGCCAAACTCACAGCCGGTACACAAAGGTGATGCATGTGCATGCAAGAGATCTTATGATGTGGGCTCTGCCGTTGCCCGGGCATGCATGTTTGCGCACAACAAAGAGAATGAAGAGCTGTATGACTATCAGGTTCACCACTTTTTAGGGTCACGCGGCTGTTTGCTTCGAGGACTGCATGTTGTGACAAACTCATTTAACCTTCTGAAATTATACAAATCTAAACATCAGATTCTATCTAAATCTAAATCAGTCTCCCATGCCGATAAAACATGTCCTGCCCGGCAAATGTGTTACATCACGGAGAAACTTTCGTCATAAAAAACGGCTGAGGCCACGAAATTTCACTTCTTTTTCAATGTACTGGTGGGATAGAAATGAGACGTGATAGTTGTGTATTTAAGTCGAAATTTGCTGTTTCTTGGTCCCCTATCACGGGGTTTGACTGAACGTACATGAAGGTATAGGGTTAGAAATATGCTGCATTAAGCATTACTGTCTGCTCACCATGTGCTTCTTACCGCAGCCAAAAGCGTGATATTTGTGGCCAGGTATCAGCGTTCCATGGTTACTGTGATACCTGTTTCACATCGTGGTACCTATTTGTTGCAGAACATGCCTTCATTGAAATTAGTGCTGGTGTAATTATGACGAACTGCAACTTGTACATACATATGTACATAGTACATGGGCGCCCATTCACACTCATGCGCTCCATTGGTTTTCGGATCCTGACAGCTTCGTGTTCTGAATTTCGATATTTTCACGTACACCACGACACGCAGCTTGATGACGGGATTCGATTGATATATACTTTCACCATCTTCAAAT
>JASAMV010007290.1:0-27045 GCA_030248065.1 Rhynchonema sp. JSB1_4
AAATTTGCGAGGGCAGCTGTCAGAACACATACGCTGGTTTCAAGCATCATTGTTCGGCATTGTTTTTAACAGACTGTACCATCCACTCTGATTTCAGTGCACAGCAACGTAGCGTCAGTGCGAGTGGTTGGTCGTCTGCTGCGTCAGTTTGTGCAAGACAGCGACTCCAGTCGGGCTCGTGGTGCACACCAGGCCACGGGCACACTCGGCACGCGTGCGCATGGAAATCTCAGATATGACAGGTATTGCATGAATGAATCTGAAAGGGCTTGGTTTCCAGCAGTGTTTTTCTTGATTGTCTTTCGTTTGTGGTCACTTCGCATGCAAACGGAGTGCTGTTTTTGACTGGACCTAGAGGTCATTCTGGCGTGAAACATTAGCGATCGGATCAGTCGGGGTAGTCTAGCTTTCTTTGCAGCATCTTATTATTATTGACCCCATTTTTTGATGAAAGCCTTTGGTTGTCCGATAGTGAAACGCCAGCTTCTCGTTGATCAATGGGTACATTCTAGGTGCAAATGGCACCTGGTTAATTTTGAATGAACCATGTCTACTGGTACTGGATTTGTTTATAGTGACGCGATTGGCATCCGTTCTAGTCGGTTGTCAGTAGAGTGCGAATAAGCTGGCCAGCAGCAGAATGGGGTCATGAATATCATTTTTCTAAAGTTTTCACTGTGTTGGCTTATGTCACCATGGAATAGCTTGCAAGGATCATACAAGGCGATGGTAATTGATGACATACCCAATACCACCACCATTGTAGACACCAAACCACAAGCGAGCAACAGTATTGGGCGAAAGGCACGGGTTTCGGCACGGGCAGCACGCAGCAGTCAACGGTGAACAACAGTGCGAACGAAATGGATGTGCGACGACGACGTGACGAACACAATGTGGCTGTGTTGTTGAAGGTACGTGGTGGTGGCGCAGTGGTTGTGCGACTGGCTGGGTGAAGGTGGCGGGCTCGAAGCCGACCGAGGGCACCATTCATGGATTCATTACAGACTACCTTCTCTATGGGCACATTGACGGGCTCCGGTATTGTGACTATTACTTGTGTAATACAAAGTAATGAGGCGGTTAACCGCAGATTGGGTACCAAATTATCTTCCAAAATATTCTCAGTTCAGTAAAGATGAAGCATTCACCTCACCATGAAGGGGTATATGAACTTGACTGATTCAATAGTCTTCGGTTTGCTGCACAGGTGCTGTCGAGTTTGCTGCATCGAGCGAATGCGTCGGATGACGACAGTGAACTGCCTGGTGATTTGATCGAATCGATTCGTCAGTCGTGTGTGGTGGCCGTGTTGCGCACCTATTTGAGGAATGATTCTGGTCAGATTGATTGTTAGATCTTGCAAGAGTCAGGTTTCCAAACGCGAAAACTCAATTGATTGTGAGACAAATTTGGTTGATGAAGTCAGACGTGAGCGAAATATAAGCTGCCAGACAATGGTATTTTCTGGTCGCCTGCATTGTTGATCTTGTTCATAATTACATCGTTCGATCAAAGCATCGTGTGAAGCAATCGATAAGTCGGTAGCTCGATGTGACACCTATTGTCAAGTTAGCACTT
The DNA here is from genome assembly GCA_030248065.1 of Rhynchonema sp. JSB1_4. Classification (NCBI taxonomy): domain Eukaryota; kingdom Metazoa; phylum Nematoda; class Chromadorea; order Monhysterida; family Xyalidae; genus Rhynchonema; species Rhynchonema sp. JSB1_4. Next base: position 1,582 of record JASAMV010007290.1, read on the forward strand.
AAAGTGCGACTGCGATTGGACGACGACGTCGCATAGCCAAACGTTGTGTGGCCCGCATTTTGCATCAGTGTTTGCACTAATTGCCACCAGCAAAGAAATTGTTTGTTTTGTGTGGGGAAACAACTCTTAGCTGGTCGCAATTCGTGCTTCAACTTTATCGCAAAATATAGGTGAAATATGCCTCGTCGTAGTCGTGGTAGTGGTGTTTGCCTTGATTGTATATCGGCTCTGCATAACTCTGTTTCAGTGCTCGACATTTCGCGTCATCTGAATGTGTACGAGTCAGCGCTGCGTCTGCTCATCGCCATGTGCAAATGGGCGTCGTTGCGAGCGTTAGTCTGTGAAACATCGAATGCCGACAGTTTGGTTGGTTCAGTTGATTTTATTTGCTCTGGTTGTTTGTTTGTTTTCGAGTTCGTGAACAGCAACTGCATCTGCTTGGTGCTTGGACCAGTTGATTGATTTATTGCGTCGTCACCCACTCAAAAAATAACGGAAGAAGATTATACGGAATAAGCATAATTACAAGGTTGTGAGATTTACGGACCGGCAGTCTGCTGTAAAAGCATTTGCAAAACCACTAGGACCAATATGGAGTCCAGAGACATTTTTTTACTACGTTGAGGGGTCTTACTGCCACAAACAAAAGAAAAAATACTGTCACTATAGAGCGAGCGGACTGTATCCACCCCAATTTGTGTGTCGCAGGCGCGTGTTGCATTGAAAATGGACGATTGTGTGCGACAATATCTGTCCAAATTGAATATTGGCGGTGGCGAGCAACAAGGGAAAGACCAACAGCCCGAACCGGACTCGACTCAACAGCAACAACAGACGAACAAGTGGGTTGCAGTTTCTCGTCCTTGCGCTATACGAGCTACTTTTTGATGATGACCGGATTTGGTGGTCGGATTGGAACTGTCTTGGTCACGTGACGCTGGATGCTTCGATATTTACTGTTGACACTAACGTCGTCCAGTATAATAGTTGCTCCCAGACCGAACTTAAACAATTTAGGCTGGTCAAAATTAGTGACAATTCTTTGGATCACAAATGTAACACAACCAAGTTCACGTTTGTAATGTTAACCTAGTTCACATTTACTTATGTTGCAGGGCATCACCATTTGAGGTCGGGCCAACGCCTGGTCCGATCAGCCAGGGTGAGACCGACGACGAGGGTCTGCTTCGATTGGCCCCGTTGTTGAAAACGGTGGTGGAATTGTTGGCTGAATACACACATGACGGTGACAGTCACATGGACAATACAATGCACGGTTGGGAATATTTGTTGTCTTGCATTGTTTCTGTTCAACATCTTGCGTGTTTTCAGTGAACGCAGCCAATCTGAGTGCGCTGGTCGACGAACAATACGTGATCGCGATGAAACCGTTGCAATATGGTCGGTTTGCGTCAAATTGTTGCTAATCTGCGTAAAATTTTTAAATCTGATTATCAAATTGTTGGTTTGCTTTGTGTTTATCTCTGTATCTGATTATTACGTTTGCTCAGAAACCATAACATTCTGGAACGCTGATGGCACAATGCGCGTGCCGTATCACTACGAGAACTCAGCGAATGCCGCCAAACAGTCGTTGGCTGGCGGTGTGAGTGCGAGAACTAGGCGCTTGGCACAGGTGTGTTTCACATCAGTGTAGTTCCTGGTCCGGAGGGGGAACAGACGTACCCTCCACTATTTTCGGAGGGGGAACAGACGTACCTACCTGGGGGGAGGGGGGGAAGTCCGAATTTGGGGGGGGGACGGAAAAAAGTCATTTTCTGAGGTCGAAAAATTGGACTATTTTTGCCTTCTTTTGCGAAAAATACCCTATAAAAAGGGTATTTTGGCGTTTTTTTGGAGGTTTCACCTAAAGTTTACCTATTTTTGGCCTAAAAATGCCTATTTTTAGGCCTAAATTTGCCCATTTTAGGAAAAAATTGGGGGAGCAGACGTACCCGGAGGGGGAACAGTGGGACAGGCGTACCTCGGAGGGGGAACAGACGTACCCGAGGGCAGACCTGTACGGGAGGAATTTTTTACCCTCGGCCGGTAATGGCTTCAGATCGAAAAATTGGAGGGGTCTGGTAACCTCGGAAGCAAAATCAGGGGGGGTCTGGTAATTTTTATGAATGAAGTCAGTAGACCTTATTTCAGTGTTACAGAGCTCATAGAGCCATTAGCCATGTATTCTCAGACTCATAAATACGTTTTGGCAGGTTTTTTTTAACAAGCACAAGCATTTACGGCGCAAAACAACATTTAAAAACAGAATAATCAAGTTTACGTACAAAATCTGGAAGTATAATACATACCTAAAAAGTTGCCCGAAATGTTCAAATTAGTTAAGTAATGCCACGAATCAAGAAACTTTAAAACACTTCTGGTGAGCTAAGAAGACCGGAGACAATGCAATTACGTACAGTTACAATGTGCAGGTATAGGTTATGATGTCATTCAATGCGCAAGCCACAAAAAAACGGGAAACGTGACAAGCATAACTTTCGTTAGATTGAAATGTTGAACTTTCGGAATTGAAATGTTGAACCCACTCTTCAAACGATACAAGCATGCTCGTCGATGGGAGTTAGCTGGAAGGTGGCTCAGCGATAAGAAAACAGTGCAGTTTAACCCGAAGCACGACATGAACGCCCAAGAAAAAACGCAAAAAATGTGAACAAGGCGTGTTCAAAGGACGTGCAGATCATATTATCGGCTCTCTCCTCGTTGTTATCGGTGATTTATTCTAACTAAACAGTTGTTTTTTGATGAGCCATTTCGCCACGACTTTTAGGCCAAAACTTTGGCAGTCGATCACACAGAAACCCGCACCATCACCACGCTCATTGTGCTTGCTCTTTGTCATTTCAATTGTCTGTGTGAACGTTAGCTTGTGCAAATTATTTTGCTTACTTTGGAACTACTATGTTGTTCGTTTTACGTGCATCATTCAAGCCCACTTTAGGGCATAGTATAACTGGTGCCACCCAACCCATGAACAAGCTTCGCAGTCATTAATCAACAACAAAGATACAATACCTATGCATATACATGATACCTATACTACTGTATGCCAGCCACATATGTATACTTTGCATACAACATGGCACTTCAACATTAAAAAAGGCATAACAAGTCATGAGTGACAGAAAATGCGCGCGAAGCGCGCCGACCTGAAGTATAAAAAGGCTAAAATACACGTTTAAAATGCTTTTTGGAAGAGGTACTGGTTTGGATTTTGAGGGGGGTCTGGTAATTTTTGCCGAGGGTGCCGGAATTTACCCTCGGCAAATCCAAAATGACCCTCGGCGGGGCCGAGGGTGGTTGTACAGGTCTGCCCGAGGGGGGGGTCCCCCCTCCCCCCCAGGAACTACACTGTTTCACATTGGGCTTACCTGCTACAGTCCGGCCTTCGTATGATGCAATATACCGCCCTCAATCATACAGGAGGCAGTGGCTCTGTCATCATCCCTCCCGCTCAACGCATCGTCGTCTGTGTTCGTACGTGCTGCTGAGGAACGATTGGATGTTATGAAGGTCGGCTGAAACATCATGTTATCAAGTGTCCAAGGGCATGAGGCTTTGGACTTGACCATTCACGTATTTTCATTTTTGCGAACACGCTCGCTGATTCGGGTATTGCGCACTTGGCTGTGAATCGGGTTTGCTTTGGTCGTTTTCAGAGATGTTGTATTTCCTGTTTTTTTTGAAAATTGTAAGACGTGTGTAAAAGCTGTTCCCAGACCTCCGGTGAGAAAAATTTTCTGTTGGCCGAATTTGCAATTTTTCAAAAGAATACGGCCACATCAAAGATCACCTAGTTTTGACCAAACTCGAGCCTGATGCCAGCGAAGTGTATACCGAATATGGCTTGTAGTGGGTATGCTTTGACCGAATTTTACTTCACTCGTCAACCAACCGAGTTAGACCAGTACCGTGTCTCTCATGTCTGACGAACGCACTATGTGTTGTTGTAATGTTGCACGCGTGCTATATATGCAGGTGCTGATCATCGGTCCGGCCGACACGCCCTACGCGAATGGATGTTTCGAGTTCGATGTGTGGTTCCCACTCGAATATCCCCAATCGCCGATGCACATCAATCTGCAGACAACGGGCGCACATTCCGTATGTAGATTTTTGATCTTAATGTTTTCTTTGCATCTGGAACGGTGTGAAGCTTGGTGATCGAATCTGTTTTGTCTACGTAGTGTTTTACTTTTAGAACTTGATTTCAACAAGTTTTATGCTGGTATCGGCAGATTTCGGATTATGACGTGACCAAAACAGATCTGATCACCAGGTTGATACCGACTCAGACTTTTTCACAAGCTTATTTGTACAGCACCAATATTCCATCGACAACACGTGACAGGTTCGTTTCAATCCGAATCTCTACAACGACGGCAAAGTGTGTCTGTCTGTACTGAACACGTGGCACGGTCGACCCGAAGAACGCTGGAATGCGCAGACAAGCAGCTTTCTGCAGGCAAGTACCACCAAGCAAGAGACATGCACAAAAATCACGTATAGTCCGTCCACCAGCTCATGGCACTTTGTGTTGCTGCTGGCCGGTTTGTTCCCTTCCTCCACGTTCTAATGAAAGAGAAATTGAGCGTGAGCGATTTTGCAAAAAAACTTAAAAAATAAGAAAATGTGTCGAAAACGATTGAATTCGATCAAATTTAAAATTAAATTAAATTAAAATCTATAAAACACGTCGATTTCATAAAAAAACAGCAATTTAGGAGCAAAAATATTTTTTTTTGGAAACTCAATTTCTCTTTCATTAGGACGTGGAGGAAGGGAACAAACCAGCCAGCAGCAACACAAAGTGCCATGAGCTGGTGGACGGACTATACAAAGTTTATATACTGGTACATAACATGTGGCATGATAGGGCATGGGCAATTGGTTTTCTGTTCTTATCTAAAAAGTATTCACCGGATAGAATGGTAATTAGGTGGCCAGGCGACTGGACAAAGCCGGTTTGAGCAGAACCACTTTGTGCAAGAAAACAGGTGCAGAGCCAAGACGGCACAGCTCTTGTTTTGTTCCAGTGGCTTAGGCTGCTTTTGGTGTCAGGCTCAGGCTTAGGCTTACACAGAGTTTTGTGGTTGGTTTGGAAATTTTTGATGTCTCTGGGTCATGCTGTTATTTGAGCTGATGTTTCAGGCGCAAATCACTATCCGCTGAGAAGTGGATAATCTGATGTAATCTGTGCCTATTAGGACTGCCACAAAAAACAACAATCAATCAATAATGCGTTTAGGTGCTGGTCTCTATCCAATCGCTGATCCTCGTACCCGAGCCGTATTTCAACGAGCCCGGTTATGAACGCAGTCGCAGTACGGTGGCAGGTCAAGCAGCGTCCAGGGAATATGACGCCAACATCAGGCAGGCCACTGTACGGTGCGTCCACTTTGCGGGCTGGTTGTGGCATTTTGGTTCATTTTGCGCCCAGAAATTGGAAGTTGAATGCAAACTGCTACTGCAGATTTGATGAGTAAAAATCTAACAAAAAGTTCAGCCGGTATCAAGCTTGGAGAGATCTGCTGAAAAAGCCAGGTTGATTCTGCCTTGGTTACTCGAGTTTTTTTAATTGAGGATATTTCGATTTTTGTCCCCCTTTCGCCCCTTCCTGCGTCCGGCTCTGTGCTAAGACTACAGGCTGGTCGAAATTAGTTACGTCGGTTAAATTCACTGATGAAAAAAACTTGCGTGATCGAGGCCGGTCCAGTGGTGTCGTTGGGGGGAAGGGGGGGGGTTACTCCCCTAGTATCCGGTATCCGGTATCTTGATTTTTTCACCCAGGGGTATCCGGTATCCTGACTTTTTGTCCAAGGGTATCCTACCCTAAAAATTTTCCGAAAACGGTAAAAATCGCCCATTTTTACCTCCAAAATGCTCAAAATCGCTTGCTACCGCAAGCATAACCCCCAAAATGACCATTTTTTGCGCTTTCAACACCGATTTTGCTCAATTTTCCTCTTAAAAAATTGACTTTTTTTGAACAACCCCCCCTGGGTATCCGAGATTATTTATTTTAGGGAGCAACCCCCCCCTGGTATCCGAGATTTTTCATTTTGGGTATCCGGTATCCGAAAATTTTGGATTTTGGGTATCCGGTATCCTGACTTTTTGATTTCCCAACGACACCACTGGGTCGGTCCGATGTCCAATTCAATCACCAAGTCCGTCTGATGGTCTGGCCTGCATATGCACAAATTACTAAAATGACAAAGTAGTTTGTGATGTTTGTTGCAGCTGGGCGATGTTGGAGCAGTTGCGTCGTCCGACTTCGGTGTTTGCCGACGTGATCAAACGACATTTCTGGCTGAAACGTGACGAAATCAATGCACAGGTACGATAGTTTAGCATCCATTTGTAATCCAAGGGCGGAAATATTTCCATCTTTACCTCATCCAGATCACGTCGTGGTGCGGCGACATGCAGAAATCGATTGACGAACATCGAGCCGGTCGACAGAGCTCGCAGTACCTCACTGCACTCAAGGTATTGCCAAGTATCAGCTGTGGTCATTACCGATACTTGTTGGTGGTATCCAATTTGGTGATCGGTCTTGCCTTGGTCACCTGACTTTTTGTCATGAGAACGTGTCGAGTTAACTAATTTCTACCAGCATAAGACTTATTGCCCTTACACTAATCCAAATTAGTAGGATCAGTAAATTTCGAAATCTTCTCAACTCAAGATGTTCAATCGCCTGAAAAAGACATGCGGTAAAATCTTCAATTCGGTACCGATCATAGTGCATCGTACATACGTATATCGTGCATGTGCAGCGTGTTGGAGCATATTATCACACTCACACAAGGCACGACACGGGCTACGCTTATGTACAGAGGACACTGTATCACAAATTTGTATCCAACAAGCCAACGCAACTCTGTTTGCAGCAATATCACGTTGCGTTGAAAGACGAACTGAAGAAACTGGTTGCACCGAGTGAGCTGGTGGCGGACACAAGCTCGACCCAAGAAGACGCGAAAACGAAACCGGTGGATGCGCTTGAACTCGATTGATTGGCAACTGAATCGTGTACATAAGTTGTGTGATTGTGATGATTTTTAATCATGCATTACCGTATCACGTCACTGTTATGATTATCAGTGTTTTGATTATGACGTTATTGTTGTGGTATGATTACCCCGGTGCACAGTGACATTATTTAACGAAACATGTATAACGCAATGAATTCCGTCTGCGCACTTTCTGAGGACTGATCAGTATCGATTTTGTGCTCGTTGATTTTTGGTGTTCCTTTTTATTCATTCATATTCATGTAAGTCTACGGGGATTATTCTTGTCACGTTGTAACCGCAAATGCTGATCAGTGCTTTTTGTTGTGCTGCTGCTGCGATGATGTTCACATGATGTGCTTTTCACTGAATGTTATGCCATGAATTGAATAACCATGAAATTATGTCCAATACAGATCTTTTTTGGCTGGTTGGTTTTGCACGAAACCCCACATATACCATAAACCGCACAGTGACACGGATTTTGAGAAGAACAAGCCGATGCATGGGTGCATATGTATGGAGATATGCATGTTTTCACTTAAAATCCTAAAGGCCTAACTATACTTCGTTCTCTCAGAGAACAAAGAACAAATTCTCGCGCGCAGATTGGTCCACGTATGTTCAACAGCCAATCAGCGCGCGAGAATTTGTTCTTTGTTCTCTGAGAGAACGAAGTATAGTTAGGCCTTAAAAATCCAAAGTTTACCGCCCATGTTACCAAACAAATTTGTAGCAATTTTGATCGATTTACCAGGATGCAACTGGAAGCTACTGTCCACTGATTCGGTGCGTTTGAAAACCAATCTATAAGATATGGTTTTTGCGGGAAATCTATCCAAGATCAAAGTACGTATTGTACGCGCGTGTACCGCCTTTGTGCCACGATATTAACCAAAAATTCCGCTGTGGTGATACATCCAGTGAAAATTGGTAACAGTCCAATAGTTTTTCATTTGCTTTATTTACGTTGCTAACCAACCCCATCATCCCAGACACCAATTCAATCCAGGTGGTGCCCTCGATGACTTTGGTCGACTATGCAGATGCCACAATTCCATTGCGTCCGCGTAGCGAGGTATTTGGCTACCTTTTGGACTGGGAGCAAATCAGTTGTCATTAACCAAGAACTCCACGCCTGTGTACCAGCGACCAAGTTTTGATTGCTGACCAGTCAAGCAAAGGTTGCTAATGCAATCATACATACACGTACAATCCAATGACCGTTATGCGTCTGTTGTGAGCTGGCACTGTACATGGTAAAACTCGACATTGGGGGGATTAGTTCACAACAGTAATGCGTCCCCGCAGTCGACTGAAATCATCCACAAGCCAGTCAATCAGAATTGGACCAGTGTTTGGGAAAGAAGTGGAAGAGAACAAAGCAAAACATTTGAGACCCATCTGCACGAATGACGAGCTGAAGTGGAAGAGCCCCTGCGGAGAATGATGTTTGAGGTTGTGAAACTCGGTGATGAACTCGGTTACAGAAAACGGAAGCTCAAAGAGAAACAAGATTAGACGAGTGGTGTTCCACTTTCGGTATAGTAGTTTTATTACTTTTATTCATGATTTCAAAAATAATTTCAGATTTCACAAACAAAACGTTCTCAACAACTCTGGCAAGGATCACCGAGACCGACACTACTAAAATAATGAGCAATAATAAACGACCACAACAGCAACCATCAAACAGCAGCGCCTCTCGTTTTCGACGGAGGCAGGGCGCGTTTCTGATACTTGAGATAGGTTGACCACATAAACAACGACTGTTGCACCGACATCTCCATTTGGTGCATGATTTTCAAGGCGAGTTGGAATTTCTGCAACAATTCGCGTTCGGCCGGCGTCATGTATTGTTGTTCGACTTCGGCCGTCTGTTGTTCTTTTGCCTGATCATCAAGGCTGCCGTCTGAGCGAATGTTGGCCAGAATCGTTTGCATCTTCTCTTCGCGTTGCACCAATGACCTGGTGGTGGCAATTGTAATGTTTCATATGCTACATACACTCTGCCCTCTCTAGTGCATAGTGAACGACAGTTTGGTCCCAAATCTGCCGTTAAGCTTCTATCCACTACTCCGTGCAGTGAATATTCTTGATACAAATGAAGTACCAGGCCTCGCTTGATTCACTACACTGAGGGTAGACACAAATGTACACGCGTCTGATCTGATGTAAGCTGAATGTTCAAGGTGACACCACTTACTGATGCTCCTTTTGTTCGTGCCAACGGCGGCAGGTAAGATTGCGAAGGATCTGGAAAACAAATTTGACACCCTGCACACTAGTGCGTGACAAATCCACATGGTAAACAGCGGAAACAAAAAGCCCCAACCTTATAACAAAGTTGTTCCTGCGTGCGAGCTAGTCCCGGCAAGTCCACATGGAACAGATAGAAGGTGCGAGCCGGTGCGAAATCAGTGTTCTTTGATAGTTCCTGGAAATTGAAACATCTCGTTTGGAAAACCCAAAGCAGTGATGTAGTTGAGGAGGGGGCATGCAAACCTGGGTCAGTTATCTATGCATGTCTGGCGAAAAAATCTATACCCCTCAAACCGTGTCCGGACAATGACTGGGTTGCCATGACGGCCCATAACGCCTGACAGCTGAGGTGAACCGGGCCAATCGTCAGAGACGAAATCACCGGGTGAACACCCCAAAGTGCCACATGCGGTGTCCGGACAGGAACCAAAAAGTGATTCTATGGTCCAAAATGATCCAAATTTCTCATATTTCTGTTAATACAAAGGATATTACCCACTTTAAGGTCTATTTTAGGATGATTGATACCTATTTTCATTCCCTAATGTTGACCTCTGGACCAATATCCCAAATCGGCATACCTAGCCAGGTATGTCTACCGAGCTGGACACCTCCAGCTATCTATGTCCACCACCCGGACCAACTGCATCATTGAACCCAAACGTCTTCATCAATAACAAAGTCGATAATCGAAGGGATGCGAGAGCATAATCGAATCTGCCTTGTCACGGGATTTTCGGTGTTCGCATGCTTATTTACAATACTGATGCCAAATTTTCGACCGGCGTGAAACGTGGCCTAAGACAATGATGCCGGTTGAAGTCAGTGGAACAAGTAAAACTCGAAATCGCAACACAAATTCCCATGATCATAATGGCAAAGTCGATCCCCTAAGGCCAAGCCGCAGTCAAACGCATCAAACAAAAACAATACGAATCAGTTTACGCTCAACTAACCCTGGTGCACACGTATCCATCGGTGAGCATCTGGTACAACAACAACTTTCCGTCTTTGCTTGGCAACATTGCCGTTTTCTCGATGTCATTCTGATCTAGATGCCCCTTGTCAATCAACAATCGAAAAATGCGCAATCCTTTCACGTCGAACTTTTCCCTGATCAACAATTCCAGACTCGATTGGCACAACAGCTCAGCGGCTTGTTCAAAGTCGACGTTGTAGATGCCGCCACCGCTGTCGCCGCATTTGCGGATTACTGCGCTCTGAACAATAAATTTGACAATAAATAATAAACAACGATGCAATAACTTTGACGCAGTTATACGGACAGCGATCTTTGCAAGGTATAAGAGCAAAAGCGTGAATTTACTTCATCGATGTCATCTGTTCAAACACAGCTTATGATGCTCGGATCCAGTTGCCCGGCTCACATGCTACCGTATGTTTGCGAAAGCGCTATTTATACCTGCATCCGGCACCGTATAAAATAAACTTAGAATAGTACAACCGTTAACCTTATGGTCAGCCAAGAATGCCAGTCCCTGTTCGACCATTTGCCGCGTTATCCGTGTGCCTGACTGGACGGCCAAACGCACAATGTCATTCGCTGCCATACTGCACGACATTGCCGCATGTTCGGGCGTCTTGGTCTCGCTCAAACGCAACATCTCACGCACCACGTCCGTCGTCGTCTCAAAACATATCACGATGGATTTTTGAGTTTCATTGAAAAACGTTACATGAGATATTAAACCTGGTAATCGGATCGGACATGGACACAAAAAACTAAAAACACACAAAAATTACACGATACGCAAAATACATTTTGACAAAAATCTCTTCATACCTCGTCATTCTCTGTCACGGACTCAACAATCGCCAACACCAGCTTGTCGCGAAACAATTGTTCGAATTTATCGAAATGCAGCTGCCACAATATCGAATCCCCCTCGCCGTCTGACTCCAACTTTCGTTTTCTGGATGTCGGCACGTCTGCGATGTAAAGGTTTCGACATTCTGCAGTTGAATTTGCAAGCCAACACATGGTACGGGCACGGGCATATGTAATTCCGTTCCTGTGGGGACCGGGCCCCACTTACCCGTGTCGACCTGTTTTCACAGACGGGTGGTGCATCGAGTCATCGTCAGTGCACCGAATATTTACCACATATCCCAGTTACCAGACAGTTACCACATATCCCAAAATAATTATCTCACCTTCACTCGACTTCATCAGATTACCGGGTACGACAAACATATCGGGCGCATAGTCTTGAAACATCGGATAATAATCCTCATTGGCGCTTGTTGACGCATTCGACACGGGCACACTACGACACACAAAATGTGCGCCCACAAGTTTGCTGAATGCTTCGTGAAATTTGGTTGCGTCAGCTGAAAAACTGATTACCATACACGAACATAAAGATAAAAAGTAAAAAATGGAAAAAAAACAAACGTTTCAGCGTTTTCATAACAGCGTCAAGGATGGCGTTGTATGGCATTTTGGAATGGACCGATAGTTGTATAACAATCGCTTCGGCCACTTGCCCATAGCTGAAACAACTCGGTAAAAGTTTGGGTAACAACAACACTGACTTGAAAAAATCTAAATGCTGCGCACTAATCGTGACCCTCTTGTACAGCGAGTAGTTTTGATAGCAGTGCTTCGTGTTCTTTGATAGCAGCTTTTTGTGAAAATTGTATGCTCACACGTTTGACCACTAGATATCGATTGATAATGTAACAGCAGCGAGTTTTGCCCATTTCGGTCTGTTTTCACCTCTGGCCAATTGATCTCCAAAAATGACTTATTGCTCGAGTAAAACATCACTGCTGCGCACAAAAGTGCAAGTCAGGGCAAACCAATTCTAACAGCGTCTTGATGGCCAACGTGCACGCAGGCACCTGAAGCACGCGATTGAATTGGTTGACATCGAACGAATAGAACACTCTGCCGTTGTCATCACATCCGTACGTGACGAGCTCGTGCTCCACCAGCATTGACAGTGCGCGTTTCACCTGCAAACTGTTGGTGGTTTGGGGCTGAGCCGTTGCACATCGGTGTGGATACATGTGATCTACCATGTGCCAGTGCCTGTTCCTATGACCGTCTCTTATGAGGACAAGAGTCGATTTCGGACAATCCACAATCCGAAGGCTTTCTCATCTGCAGACTGTTGCACATCAAGCCCCTGGACCATTAACGTCCAAGATTATTACCATAAATTGCACCCACCTGTTTGACCGGCAGACTAGCCCGATAGCCCACCAATTGCAACGGTAGGGGCCCATACGACAACAATGTCTTTGCGATCACACTCGCTGTGCTACCGAAACGTTCCTTGATCCACAACACAGCCAGTTCAGACACGCAACGCGACATGATGTTTCGGTAGCTCACCTGATAAAAGCTCTGCCGGCTGGAACTCCTGCTGGACTTTTGAGCAGTCGTGAAACATCAGATACGCACACACTCGTGCATGCAGTGAATACCAATCACTAATTTACAAAGCTACCACGTATATTTTGTAACACCACAAAATTTTATCTTTTTTTATCAATAAATTAACGTTAGGTTCTGTCTCGAGGTGCCATTTGCATGACGGAAAAATTATACAGTGCATGACAACATCGAGTTGATAAATCTAGGCATCAAGATTGAAGCTAAAATAATTTCGTTAAATAGTGTTCGATTCTGTCCTAGCAACCGTTATTTGGCTGGCAACAACAATGAAAATTTCATAAACTGTAAATCGAAGTGACTAGGTCATCTACGACAGCATCGCAAACTTGCGCCCGCTGAAAACAAAGTCCACAGATTTCAAAATTCTAAATGACGTAAATACATCTAAGCCCATGGCAAATGGTAACGAATGAACGCTAAAGTAAAAACTGCTGGAATGCATTTCAGGTTGAGATCACATATACAGTAGCTACCACAGTTTCAGCTTCGACGCATCGAACCACATTACGCTTTGGTTCACGTCTCCACACCCACACCCGCCTGACAGTTGCTCGTCTCAGCCACCTCAGCATCGTTGTTGTCCAGAAATTTGTTCGGATAGAAAATGTGACCCTCGATTGAGTCGTCACGGCACAGACGTCCATACGTTTCCGCCATTAACAGACTGAAACAGACTTTCAGCACTCAGACACATTATTGACAAAGGAGTATGACCGTGCGTGACGGCCACGATTCTTGCGTGTTGTGGGCAACATTTGACGATTGTTTGCGAAAATATTGCAAATCTTACTGACTTGATGAATCCAAGCAAAAACATTTAAGCCGCTGGAATTCTGAGCAAACAGCCGAATATTCCAAGATGAAAAAAACTGTATAGTCTGGCCACCGACTATCAGCATAGCGCATGATTGGATGACAGGTAGTCCCTGACAATATACAAACAAATACATAAAAGTGTCCAGAATATCCAGAACACAACACGCACCGTTCATGCGCCAACACGACGGCAATGTCGAGCATCTGTGCCAACTGCTGTGCGCTCAGACATTCGTTGGCGTTGACAAGTTGGGTGGTGTCATCGACGGTGGACTCGATCTCGAACTCACGACATTGCAACACCAACACGCCAGACTCGAAACGCACCATCCTGTCATTTCTCATTAGCTGTCTATTATTTTTCAGCTTCCAAAATTTCAGTTCACATGCGGTCTCAGTCACTGCGAAGTCAAACTTGAACAAACACTAAAACAAAATTTCGAATTGGTTCTTAAAATCACCTGATATTCAAATCCATATCGTTCATGGCGATGCAAGCATTCCACAAATCTTCGGGGGAGATCAACTAAAAACGGAACATTTTTTGATCAAACACCACCGAAATGGCAGAAAACAATTGCCAAACCAACCTCCAGACCACGTGCACGATTCATTCGACAATACGCATCGGGTAGTGTCATCATTCCGCCACTCTCCTGAGAGGCAACTTAATGCAAATCAAACGAAAACAGAATCGCGTACCAAAATAAAAAAGGTGAAAACAACAACCTTTGCTAAGACTTGCTAACTTTAATCGGTGTCGCCAGCACAGTGCTGATTTCCTTCGCCAATTCCTTGAAATATGCCGCCGATGACCCATACGTCGATTTTGTCACTGGGTCACTCACGCCGAGGCTCAACAGATACGATTTGAACGCCACAGTCTGCAAGATCCGGTCTTCTTACATTTTTCCTTGATCGTCTGACAATTTAAAAAGTATCAAAAACTCTAACTTCATCCTGCGTGATTTCCCCTTGTTTATTGCGCAATTTGTCCGAAATCCTCTTCGAAAGCACGACCATATCACGAGCCTGCAACGATTGTCATCAAATAAAAGAAGCGTATTACCCACATGTTTTTAAAACTTTCAGGTGCAAAAAATAATATATTTCCTAATGTGAGTCGATATAGTCTGTTTTAGATGATGGACGTGTGACGATTCCAGGCACAATAGGCAATCAAAATTTTAAATTCGATTGAAAATGGTCCAATCAAACTCAACGGTTTCCATCAATTTCGACAAATCCTCAAACGCTTGATTGATGCTATGCGAACTGCGGGCATGTTGATCGGCTAGCGTACGTTGCACGGCCGTGATACCACCCACACCACGCTGGCTCAGGCTCGTCATGCTGCGGAGAACGTTTTACTATTGCTGTTTCACAAGTTGATTTGGCAAAAAACTAGGTGTCAAACATGGCGCACACGGGCGGCGGATCATTGGCAACACGACTGACTTCGTGCACTGAGATTGAGGATATTGCAAGATTTATTGCTGCCGCCACCAGCGTAGTGGCAGGCCAATTGACCCAAGATACCCCAGGGTGGGCAAGGTTCCGGAGTTAATCGAGATACCCCCTACATATTCTCGACCCCATACATACCTGTAGTGTATTCCTGGGGGATGGGGGCCCCCTGAGGTACACTAACCGCCGCGACCAAGGTACACTAGTACACTAGCCGCCGCGCCAGGTACACTAACTGCCTCAATTTTTGCCTAAATCAGCATTTTAATGCTTAAAATGCGCATTTTTAGGTCTAGAATGGGTGATTTTTAAGTCAATGATGTCAAAAATCGCCAAAGGACTCTTTTTATGGAGAATTTTTTCCAAAAAGGGGCAAAAATCGGTCAAATTTTCGACCTCAAAAAGTGACTTTTTCCTGGATTTGGGTCTTCCCCCCCCCTTCCCGCCCAGGGAGGTACACTAACCACCGCGCCGGACCAGGAACTATACTGCATACCTGTTACTACTGCTTGTGCCACTGTGCCTGGTCGAACTTGAGATGCTGACCACAGCGGCGTGCTGTGCTTGACGTGTGGACGGCGTCTGCATCTGCCAACCCTTGTGGCCGAGCATCTCGGAGTATTTTTGGAAGAACTACAACAAAAACAAATATGCAGCATGTATATGTGTCGTATAAGTTGTCGCAAGTAAAAAATGCAATAGGCGTTGTGATTCAATAAAAACAACCATGGTTCAATTTCGCTCTCTACTATACATCCACCAAAATGATCTGAGGGAGTCCAGAAATTTCTTGTCTGCCTCAAAGCAAACGTACAGTATGGCCACTACCCGAGGCAAATTACACCCAAGAAAGTATGAAAATAGAAAAACCGAACAAACAACAACAAAGGCGTACCGTTTCATCGCCGCCACTTCTGAATGCCAATTTGACCTTGTTGCTATTGGACATATTGACGGGTCCCTGGCCAACCAAGGCTGCGGGCATGTCCGTCACTTGCACCACGATTTTGGCGGTACGATTGAGCAGACTGCGAGGTTGACGGTCGATTCGATTGATCAGCGAATGGAGCAGTGATAGACGACATTCCTGAACAGTAATTGCGGTGATGAGATGTAGCGTGAGCGCGCATGAAAGGCGTCTGTCACAGGGTTACCCCACCCCGCTATAGCCAGTATTGTGGCTACTTTGGCGGGCGGGTAGCACAGGGTAGATAACGAAAAAATTCGGAGCGGGTGCAGTGTATTTGGGATTTCTGGGATGAATTCATTTTGGGGGGAAGGGGGATTTTTTTTGGGGAGGGCAGTGTACCATACAACTTTTTCTCGAGTGCGTATTTTCATGTGCTACAAATAAAGTACATTTATCTCACGAAGTAAACACACAGCAAAATAGGCGTATTCCTGTCCTGACCACAAAGCTCGTTTTCAGGCTATCTCGCTCGACTGTTGAGGCATAGCATAACCTTTACCAGCGTCAATTATGCTTAAAAAGCCGTATTCTGCTGTATACGCAAGCTTAAACAACGTTTGACACAACAACACAGCCTTACCATACCACCAATCGATGAAGGTGAAGGTTGGGGCGGGTGGGGTTCAATTAAGTGGGGGTCAATTAATGGGGGAGTTCTATTTCCGACAATACGGTAAATACAGCCCGGGTTCAGTGAATTAATAGAGCCCCCATGCACCTACAGCTTAGGCAAGAATCGGGGTGATGTTTACCTACGCGGGGAGCTAGGGATAGGGGGGGATTGGGATAGTGTAGCACGAGCGGGGGAGATAGCGTGGTCGCCCAGCCACTACCCAGGCACACTGGATCGCATTATCGCAAGTCGCACTCGCACTATTTAGGATTAAGAGCCAGCAAGCCGGTAAATCATGACGAACCCGGTCATTTGAATCCACCCAAATCAATCGGATCGGTGTTAAAGAAGCGGTTCCCGGCTCGAAGTTCGATGACTAAAACGAAAGCGACTCAAATAAATAGAATAGAACATGTACATGGAATTCAGCTTAGCTCAGGTCCAGAGGTCGCAATCGGGCCAGGTTTGGCCGGCCCGGCCCGAACCCCCATATCTCCGGCCCGGCCCGGCCGGAATTTTTGGCTCGAATTTTAACCCAATTTTTGTCATAATTTGTGCGATTTTTTGAACCTATTTTCTTGGTTGAAGATTCATCGTTTTCCATGAAAAAGTCGTCAGATAGACAATAATACTGATCACTTACCGTAAAAACCTAAATACAGCCCCCCCCCGGGAATAGAGCCCCCCCCGTAATACAGCCCCCCCATACAGGGGTCAGTGAATTAATAGAGCCCCCCCCCAAACAGTGGTGTAGCTCCCAGGCGGGCGCCCTCCCCCAATGGGGGCGGACCTACCTACTGTACCGAGAGGGCCGGCCCCCCCAGCCCCTTGCCCCCAAAGTAACATCCCCTATACAGTAGTGTATTAAGGCTTGATAGTGGTGCACAGGTACATTTATGCACGTTTGTTGTTCGTTCAGAGCACATAATACGCCTCTTATTGACGAATAGACACGAATAAATGCAATTACAAGCGAAAAAACATCCTTTCAAACCCCTTTTTTGGGGTTTTTAGGGGTATTTCTGGGAACAATTTTTTCCGGTTTGGGTCAGTGAATTAATAGAAGCCCCCCGGAATAGAGCTCCCAGCCCCCCCCCCCGTAATAGAGCCCCCCAAAATGGGGTCAGTGAGTTAATAGAGCCCCCCCTTCTATTTAGGTTTTTACGGTACTTGCCGAATCAGTCAGAAATTTTGGTATTTAATCCCTACTTTTTCAGTAAAATAAGTCACTTCAGAACAGTGTTGGAGGTACTCTGGAGGGGGGATACCTACTGTACCGCGCTCGGAGAGGGGGGGATACCTACTGTACCAGAGCCGATGGCCTGGGGGGGGGGGGTTATGTACCTAGGGGGGGGGGGGGGGGGGCCGGTTAGGTTTTGGGGTGAAAATTTTTTATGTGTTTATTATGTGTGGAATCGTGTGAAAACGTAGTATTTGCGCGCGTCGAATTTCGGGTAATTTGAGGTAAAATCCACTGATTTTGCACTAATTTCGGCCATTTTGGTCAAAAATTGGCACTTTTGGGGCAAAATCGGGGGGGATACCTACTGTACCGGGGTGAAAAGCGGGGGGGATACCGACTGTACCATGCCAAACATCGGGGGGATACCTACTGTACCAGGCGAGGGGGGATACCTACTGTACTGGGGGGCTACCCCCAGTGTAGTTCCTGGGGGGGGAGGGGGGTCCCCCCTAAGGTACACTAACCGCCGCGACCAAGGTACACTAGTACACTAACCGCCGCGTCAGGTACACTAACCGCCTCAACTTTTGCCTAAAATGGCCATTTTTAGGCCTAAAATGGGCATTTTTAGGCCTAAAATGTGTGATTTTTAGGTCAATGTTCTCAAAAGTCGCCAAAATACCCTTGTTCTCAAATTCAAATTTTATCTGTTAGCTCACGCAAAGACCTCCAGGAGATCCGGCAAACACCTAAAAAGAGACAATATCAGTAAATAGCACACAAAATTATAATCATGAATGATCAAACGACAAAACGTTCTGAAGAATTTTTTCCAAAAAGGGGTAAAAATAGGTCAAATTTTCTACCTCAAAAAGTGACTTTTTCCTGATTTTGGGTCTTCCCCCCTATACTTGCGTATTTTTCCGCAAAATATATTTTTGGAAAAAAAACCGTTTTTTTCCGGAAAAAAAACCGTTTTTTTTCCAAATATTTTTCCAGTACTTAAGGATACCCATGGTCCAAAAACGCCTATTTTGGAGAAAATTTTGTCGGGAAATGGCCTGAAACAGGCTAAAAATGCACTTGGAATTTAAAAAGTGCGCATTTTGAACTGTTTAGCACCGATTTACATTGGTTTTGACAACATTCTTTCGCAACCTTTGAAAATATTTCGGAAATTTTTGGAAAAAAAACCGTTTTTTTTTTCCAAAAGTTGCCACTTGGAAAAATTTCCGGAAAAATAAAAACGTATTTTTCCGGGCCTCGGAAAAAAAACGGTTTTTTTTCGGTTTTTTTTCGGAAAAAAAACGGTTTTTTTTCCGGCCCGCAAGTATATTCCCCCCCCCCCCCTTCCCCCCCAGGGAGGTACACTAACCGCCTCACGGAAAAAAGGGGTAGGTACACTAACCGCCGCGCCGGACCAGGAACTACACTGCCCCCACCTCCAACACTGCTTCAGAAGCTTCGGGCCGGGGTGTCCGGCCTGGCCCGGCCCGACCCTCCAAACTTCCGGCCCGGCCCGGCCCGAGCCAAAAGCCCAAAATCGCGGCCCGGCCCGATTGCGACCTCTGCTCAGGTCTCACATCATCAACCGCTTCCCTTTTGCCTATTTTAGATTTTACCTTTTCGTCGCCGTCGTAAAGGCCCACACCACCAGCCTGAATTTTAATGTCTTCGGGAACCCCTTCGCCAGAATTATACCAACAAAACCGGTCCATTTGCAGTCGTCTCTGATGGACTATCGTTCGCTTTTCAGCGTTTCGGCGTGGTGATGGTGAGATGTGGCAAAAGTCGTCGGATCTCTTGTAATTTGTGGGGGAGGAACAGCGCGAGGGTCACTCCAACTCGAACCCATGAAGCTTGAAGCAACGGCAGAAACCAGAAGACACGATGACGATCTCTTTGCGCTTTGCGGCACAAAGCCTAATCGGACTGAAACAAACGGAGGCCGGCACCGTTCAACGCTTATATGAAAGGCTGTGGGATCTAAAATAGAGTAACTGCCCCATTTCCTACAAATTCCACCACTTTTTATGCACGTGTCCGAAAAGCATAGGTTGGTAAATGAGCAAGACATCAAGAGAACTGACCGTACAAAACCAACACGAAATAATATTTGGCACCAGTAGTATCCAAGTTTAAAGCATGCATGATCATCCCAAAACCCAAATCGTATCAGTGCAATGAATATGACAAAAAACCAACATACAGTAATCTCAGTTCCGAATAAATAGTTAATTTCATTAACTTGTTGGTATTGTACAAAGACATACTGTAATTTACACTTTTTTGAATTTTGATGATATCAAGTATCCTGTCAATATTTTCACTTGATCTCTTCGGTAATAAGACATCAAACATCATGAACAAGACATCAACAAAACGAACCCTATGACACTAGTTTCTGAAGAAAAAAACTTTATCGAATTTCAGTTTGAAATCACGGATATCTCCTCAAAACAACATTAACTCTTCAACATGACAAAACACCCGAATGCATCATACATACTATGGGTCCACGTGAAAAAGCAATAATCTGAATAAACAGCATTTGAGACCGATCTGGGATTTATGTTACATTTTGATAGATATGTATCACATTTTTATAGGAATTAAAGTTCATCCTCCGGTCAGCTTTGTGTGCGCGAGCCTTGCGGTGACTTCGGCTTTGATCCCTGCGGCGAGTCGCGCGACTTGGAGCCTTGAGGTGAACGCATTTTGACGTGCTCTCTGGCTGTTCGCAGGTCAGGCGACTGCGGTGATTTCGACTGCGTGCTCGACGGAGACTTCGAATTCGCCGCGGCCTTCTTCTTGTCTCGACCGCCGCTGCGTTTGTCCTTCTTGCCATTCTTTTTCGATGTCGATGTTTTCTTTTCTGCAGCGGCAGCAGCTGCTACAAAACAAGGTTTATTTGTAAAATTTGAAAATTTATGCGCAATTGCGTTGGAGTAGTGCTTACTGATCATTATTTTTTCAACACTGCCGTTGTCGTAGTTATAAGTGCATCCCCTATGACAGTAAAAAAAGGTCAAACTGACCGCGTCAGTATCAAATACAGAGGGTTTCATTGTATATCGCCCCTACAGAGGGTGTCACACTATAAATCTCTCTACTGAAACCGACGATTGACCAACCCTGATCGGACATTTGCGAGAACGCGAGGAAGACGTCCTCGAGACTCGACTGTGAGAGACTGTAGTCGACGAGACCGATGTTTTGTGCGAGCAGCTGTTGCATGAAGCCGAACAGATTGGCGTACGTCAAGTCAGGGGATGTTGGTATCGAATAGGACAGCGCCGTGTATGAGTGACTCTGTAACGATGACACAAAGATCTTTCGATCCGTCTCGCCTCGGTTACGTGACTTTTTGAGCTGAGGATGATCGAAGATTCACTGGTGCCAATACTTTCGCCAAGGCAGATGCAGCTTAATTCGATTACTATAAGTTTGATAAAGGGCTGGCCCACC
Organism: Rhynchonema sp. JSB1_4; assembly: GCA_030248065.1. NCBI lineage: Eukaryota > Metazoa > Nematoda > Chromadorea > Monhysterida > Xyalidae > Rhynchonema > Rhynchonema sp. JSB1_4. Next base: position 22,825 of record JASAMV010007290.1, read on the forward strand.
AATGCCACAACAGTCAAGCAATCTGCTTTCACCAATTATCCCGCTCCGCAGACCAACCGTCAACATGATGTTTGCGAATTGTTCATTCAATCGTTCGTCGACCGCCTCAAAGTCCTCCTCATCCTTCAATCGCAGGTTGAGCGTGTAGCCTTGGCCGAATCGAGTCTTCAAATACTGTGGCGAACCGATACAACGCAGTTGGCCGGCGATCATGATCACCAGACGACCACACAACACGTCGCATTCCTCCATACTGAAAAGCCGGGGTAACAGGAAACTGACGAGCGACAGGGGTAACTGTGGCCTTTTGGGCAGAGACCCCCAGCCATCACCGATGATGATTGATGTGATGACGATATGGCTGTTGGTTGCCAGCCAAGCCATGCACCAGGTCATCGTCAGTGCAAATGCACCGGCGAAGTGATTCGAAAAAGACACACCTGTGTGACGTGAGCACAATAGCGGCTTTGCTCTGTTTCATATCGGCCAGTATCGTCCACAGGGCACGTTTCGACACCGGGTCCACACCGGTGGTGGGTTCGTCGAGCATCAGCACCGAGGGCAGACCCACCACGGCGATACCCAACGAACAACGACGTTTCGTGCCGCCGCTGCAACACACAGTCACCGGTGTGTCTGGGCATTTTAGCATCTTTATAGTGTGCCGCCAATTCAAATCCTCGTTGTACAAATGAACGATAGTCTGATCCCCGCCTGCTGTTGATAACAGCCTATGGTCAATATTCGTTATATTGAACGAAAATCGGGTCATCGATCAATTAACCATGAGAGGTATATATCCTATACGCTGCTGAGTCTGATCCTCTGTCATTTTGCTTTGTGAAACATCAGTTGGTCATTCTCATGTGTTGCTTGGTCTTCAGCTAAAATGATCTGTTTCATCTACTTTTGGTGTTATCGACTAAAAATCCGCCAATCAGCTGCCCACCGTAACCCAGTAATCACCCACCTATAACATCTAAACGGTCTGTGCGCGTACTGTTCGACATCGACGGCAATCATGGTGCTTTTGGCAACGCCCGGCACGCTGTGCCACGGAATGCCGCGAATGCGCGCAAAGAATTCGATGAGTTCGCGTGCGGTCAGACATTCGAGCACGGCCTCGAACTGCGGACAGTAACCGACGTCGCGGCATGCCTGAAAATCAGGCAGGGGTGTTGTTCTAACACCCACGATCGAGCGGATGAAGCCAGCCAATCCATGCTGATCAGGTGACTTTTGAGGTTGTTTCGAGATCACAGACCCGTGTAAGAAAGTTTTGCCTCAGCTGTCTGGGAAAGTTCCTTTTACTGATCTGTCAAATCATGAAACATCTTTTGTTACTAGAAGCTACGCAAGCAGGGATTATCTGATCGGATCACATGGGCAATATTGTGCGGTATCAAAGTGCAACTGCTGTTATTGTTATATTCTGAACATCGTCTTAAACGCCTTCACCCCAGACTCACCTCTTGCCAACTATCGTTCACACAATGTCCATTGACGTGTGCCACACCGCGTTGTATCTTCATTTCCCCGGTCAGCATTCTGAATGTGCTTGTCTTGCCAGCACCATTCACACCCAACAGACCGAAGCAGTCGCCCTCCTCGATGTGGTAGCTGACGTTGCGCACTGCCTGCACTTGTTACCATGCTCATAAAGTCCTATGTATTGGTTGCACAATGACTTTATAAGAATTGGTCAAATTTTTTTCCTGAATCGTAAAGAGGGAAAGTGACGGGGCAATGACGTTGCATTGCATGATCGCACAGAAAGCATGTAGTAAAGAGAATGTTTCAGACCTGCGGCAACGTGGTTGATCTGCTGGATTATTTTCTGGTGAAAATGTTTTGTGAGAATCACAAATAGCACAGTGGTTAAGAGTGACTGAACTTGAAAATCAGGATTGATTTGATGAATTCTTATATGGTCATTGTGCGACCAATATACTTTGTTCTCTGAGAGAAAAGAGAACAAATTCTCACTGGCTGATTGGCTGTAGCGCGGTCTGTGTCTGACCGCTTCTTTACCTTGTTCTGTATCAAATTTGGTCACGGGATATAGGATCGATATAGGATACCCAATTTAGGAAAGTCAAGTGACCAAGACCAGACTGATACGAATTGTACAGGATCGTGTTTTTGGTTGGCCGATTGAACCTGTCATCACAGACAGCTGCGCACCAGGTCATCGTCAGTGTGGTACAGACTGCAGCAGATGACGACGTAACGCCCAGGTCCGCAATCAACCGTGTGACAGACCTTGACCGGATTCTTCTTTCCGTACGTCAGCGACAGTCCACAGACGAGCACGGCTGCCTGGTCGGGGGTCATCTTGGCCACACGTTGCTGCTCGGCCTTGACGTCCTCGTCGGTAGCGTCAACCTGTGAAACATCAGATCGTAAAATATAGGTGGTCTTGACATTTTTTGTTTTCTTGTGAATTACAGCACCGAGCGCGCTTTTGGGTCACAGTGGATGAAAAGGTGCCCGGATAAAGTAGCGTGACACCAAAAAACGCTGTGTTGACGCACCAAATTGTCACTTTCATTGGTGGGTGTCCATATTCGGGTGTCGTGTCGCACGATGACAATCCAAAGTATGGTGCCCTGGATGGCCAGCACGATCAGCGGGAAGCCCAGACCCCAATCCCACCAGAATTCGTTCATGCCCAGCAACGGGTCGAGATTGGCCGTCCATGGAAATGCTTCGCGGTCCTTGGCTGCAACAAAATGAGCGCGTGTGACTATAGATGCATCGTAATCCCGATCGGCATAATAACAAGGCAATGTGGTCCCTGGTTTCTTAATGGTTTTGGTACGCGATGACCGATGTGGCACTTGTCGCCATCATGAAAACTTTGGTCGCTGTGCTCTGAACATTTTGGTCGGTGTCACAAACTAAACAGGATCGGCCCTGCCTTGGTCATGTGACTTTTGCATGATATTTCAAGATTTTATGACGTCCCAACCAGTGTAAAAACTCTTTAGATCCCATGGGACCGTAGGTGACCAACGAGAGCATCAGTCACAGATGCACTCTCTCAGCCAGCCAACAGCTCCGAACGTTATAAAACGTGCAATAAATCCCCTAAATAATTCCATAATATGAAACAAAACGCACAAGCGCGATAGCACAACTGGCTGGAGAGCACGTTCTCGGGCGCGTTCTTGTCGTCCAGGAACACACAGTCCTGACGCACTATCGCCATCATGTACATGTCGAACATCAGACGCACAAACGCGAACTCGGGCGCGATCAAAGTGCCTGAAATGGAAGGGGAGGGGTACAGTGCTGCCTCGAAACACATTTTGCGTTCACCGATGCGAGAGTCTCAGCTCCAAAGTGTTGGACAAGGAATCCGGCAAAGGTGAAGGGCTTCCGAACAGCAAGGCATGAGACTATTCATCATGCCCATTAGTGACGCAGCCAACGTTTGATTTTTAATCCTAACGTCAGCCCACTTGTAAGTTTAGTCCTAAGCCTTGGTGAATGCCTGAGTTGTTTGAGCCTAACGCAAGTCCTGAGTTCAACAAGCGAACGTACACAAAATATGTCGAATGGCGTCGTGCGCGAAAATGATTGAATCCTCATTGGCACTCTGTTCGTCCTGTCCCTCTCAATCCAAGCCTTGCCGACGTGCATGCGCCGTAGATGGTGAAGAACACGATGGCTGTATTGTATCACACAGTTTGGTGACCAGTGTGAAGCTACATTACTATGGTACTTGTCTGTGACTCCAGAATTATCCACCAAAGATCTGGGACCGGTGTGCAACTTGGTGATCGGATGCTTGTCCTCATCACGTGATTTTTTGCATTTAGGACATTTTCTACAGATTTCGATGATCTAATCGCGATTACATTGATTCGACCTCAGCGTTGAATAATTCGGGGTGTTGCAAATACGTTTTCACGCTGTCGATAATCGGTGACAGAAATAAACCTCTTAATAAAATAGCCAAAGAGCAAGATATGAGTAATGATTTGGCTACCAAGTTTGCCAACTAGTGGAAGTGTTTGTTTATTGTTTGTCCTGGAATAAGACGTTTGTCGGTAACTACTACTAACACCAGCACGGTATTGAGCGTTCGATATCATTTGCACGCGAGTGGGTGACGGCACGAAATGTGCGAGCATGTAGCGATGTGGATGACTGCCCAGCCATAGAGCATGAATGCGAGCCTCAAAAAATATGTTGGGTTGGCGCTTGTTTTTGACA
>JASAMV010007291.1:0-35182 GCA_030248065.1 Rhynchonema sp. JSB1_4
TTGCGAATATAAGGCTCTTTGTGCGCACTGTAATACGCGTGTGTATGATGTGAAAAAGTGTACAATGTTTGTTGTTGTCGCGCGTGTGTATGTGTTTCTGAAAAATTACTAACGCTTTTGTGATTTGGATACAGTGCGAAGTGACAACTAGCATTGCGATAAGGTTTGTGCGAATAATTGACATTTTTCACTCTTCAAGCGCACCGCAGTTTACAACGCGGTACCATAGTCATCAGCTGATTACCAATCTTTCGAAAATACAGGCCCCTCGAGGCGCGCGCAGAGGGTTACAAACATTGCTGCACGTGCAGTGTGCAGTTGTGCCCAGAGCAAGTGTACGTTGCTCGTGAGTATTTCACAAAACTTTTTGACCAATAATAACCACCATATATTTTCAAAACACGCGTGTCCCGTCCCGAAAGTTTAAATGTTATACATTTGTAGAAACATTCCATTTCGGTGAAATATGCAGGTATGTACCGGAGTTTTACACTTAAAGCCCCCGGGGCTCTAACAGGAAATTAGTGGAAAATAGAACCTCCGACCAAAAAGAAAAAACACCAATCAGACCCCGGGGGCTTCAAGTGGAAAATTTTCCACTCACAGCCCCACGGGCTCCCTTCGGGGGGGGGGGCTTTGAATGGAAAACTCTGGTGTGTACTTTTCCACAAACAGATACAAAAACATTCATTCGCCTGTGTTCAATTATTCGTCAGCGATTACGGACGCGAGAAATTTTCTGCCCAGCGCACATTGTTATAACTTTTTGTTCAAATTGTACAGAGGAAATGTTTTGATTCACGCGTGTGTATTGCAGGTTTTCCTGAGAATTTTCGATATTTCGTTTCATTTCTTTTCCCTGCAGGTCCATATGCATGCATTATTCCCCACTTTGTGACCATTGAGGCATGAAAACTACTGTCTGTCCCCACCACTCCTTTTTCATCGAGTGCTCTGCTCTTCGAATCCGGAGTTTCTTTTTGTCCGCTGAAATCTGAATAATTGAAAGTGTTTCGAAAAAGTTTTTTTCAGAAGTTTCTCAGACACCACGTTTTCGTTCTACACTCTTCACGGTTCGCACGATTAGGTTGTGCCTGGCTGTTCATAGTAGAAGAATCTCTGTTTTCGAAAAATTCGCAAAATACTTGCTTCCTTGTTCGCGTTTTGTTTATGTTCAGCTGAGGAGTGGTACTATATGCATAAGCTGCTTATCAGTGGCATTTTGAAAAAAATGTGTTTGTTGTTTGCGTGACGGTCGCCGCGTCAAGTTTTCTTATCATAAAAATGTTGCCATTATAAGCTAGACACATGAGCCAATGTCCCGCTTATATGGTACTTTTCGCTTCCTTTTGATAAAAAGTAGGTAAAAACAGTAAAAATTGGGATCAATATACCGTAACTCGTGAGCTCGAAAAATCGGTTTTTTTATGTTTCAGATTTGCCGCTGACAAATCCGGGCAGTGTCGTGATCTGGGGTCGATCGGGCCAACGGGTGTGCTGGATCATTATGGCAATAAGAGTCAACAAAAAATCCATCATGACGTGCTTTTGAACATCGAATGACCGGTGAATACAAACAGCCTCTATTGTTCACTAGACGGGACCCGTGCCTACGGCCCGGCTACAGCGCCGCGCCCGTGCCCCCCCCCCCCCCCGAAGACCCGTTAGCATATCCAAAGCTACCCGTGAAAATTGACCCGTCATAGACGGCAGGCAGCGGTCAATGGAGTGAAACGTGGTGGAAAAGAAACGGAAGATAACAAAGGGGAAACGGAGTTAAAAATAGGAGGGGGAGAGTGGAAAATTGGCTTCAGAAAGGTGGGAGGGAAGGGAAAGAGGAGGGGAGGTCAAGAAGGGGGAAAAGGGAATTGGAAAAAAGAAGGAAAGAGAAGAGAAAAGGGAAGGAAGGGGGAAACGGAGTTAAAAATAGGAGGGGGAGAGTGGAAAATGGGCTTGAGAAAGGTGGGAGGGAAGGGAAAGAGAGGAGACCGGCCTGAGAAGGACGGAAGAAAAAAGAGGAGGGGAGGTCAAGAAGGGGGAAAAGGGGAATTGGAAAAAAGAAGGAAAGAGAAGAGAAAAGGGAAGGAAGGGAAAGGAAAGAAAAAAGGAGGGAGAGAAGGGAAAGAGAGGAGAGTGAAAATTGGAAAAAGAAGGAAAGAGAAGAGAAAAGGGAAGGAAGGGGAAAGGAAAGAAAAAAGGAGGGAGGGAAGGGAAAGAGAGGAGAGTGAAAAGAGAGGGAGGGGGCCACAGACAGACAGACATACATACGCCTTCCTGTTTTAGTAGTATAGATGGGAGTTTATTTCTCGGAAACATTGTGTAACATTATGCACACAATTGAATGTAATTTCTTAGAGTTTTATTTGATTTTTGTGCTGTCATCACCGACATACAAACTGCCGTTTTATAGTACCATTAAATATATGCATAATATTTACAACTCTTTCAATTAATTTTCAGGCTGCCGCTGCGTCCTGGCAACTCAAGTGGGTACACCAAACGGGCACAGAGTCGAATATGGTTCTAAACCTGGCCGAGTGCACCGTGAACGCATTTATTCACCATTATCGGTTCTCATCGTAACATAACTTTAATCCCGTTATAAACCCGCCGTTCTTTCATTTTCGTTAATTGGTTTTTAGCGTTTGCAATGCGGATTTCGTGTAATTCTGACCTGATCACCAGATTTTGGTCATTAATCAATTTTGTGTGTTTTTCGTATTTCTTCAGCTAAATTCTTTCAAATTATGGTTTTTAAAGCTCGTCTATTGTGTTAAACCCTAATTGTGTTTATGAACAATGCGAACCAAGCTTAATCACTGCCATTATGTATGTATTTTATAAAACTAATTTTAGCTTTCTTGTTTGTTCGATTTACCATCGTGCTTTCCGGTTCACCTTTGTGTTATTGGGGCTTAGTTAAACCATGAATGTCAACCAGGCTGGTCATTAAGATTCAATACTGACTAGAGAACTTCAAGGATCTTAATTTCGAGCAACTGCACTTTTGGATTTTACCTACATGAATGTAGCTATCCCAGTGAGGATTGTATATATTGTATGATACTACATTGGACGTTGTTTCATCACCACAGCCCCACAAAGAAACATCAACCTCGGATCGTTACAAGCCGACAGTCTCTATCAAACCAAACCATTCTGCTTTTCTTCACGCTCAGGGGTTGATGTCATACATGTACATAACTTTATCTCAAATTTATATTACCGCAGGTGAACGTGTGATAGGCTTGTAGATTACTCGAATCGCTGAAGAGTGGGTGAAACTTTTGTTCTTGGCAGTGTTTTAACTGGAAAACGCAAAGCTTTCACTCATTTGATGTCGTGAAGTGCTTGTTCGTCCTGCGTTGATCTATTTAAACATCTGTTCATGATGACAAAAACGTTGTTGAATTTGGCTTCCAAAGCTAATTATCATGAACAGATGTGCGAGCGCAAGTCCCTGACTATTAATTGTTCCATCACATGAAACATTTAGTTTTTGGCCTCTCATTCGCTGGGCGTGAACGGGTCAAGCCAATTGTATGTTTTTCCTCCGTGAAAACATTGATTGTTCAAAAAATATGTTCTTTCTATACTTTGCTATTACAGTACAAAACCGCTGCTGCTTTGCTACAACGTTGCATAGTACACTTGATGAGCGCTTTTTTACACTATATTGTGTACGTGTGTACTTCCGGGAGAGTCGACTTATCGAATGCTGCACACTGCGCTTTGACAGTCTCTGATGGTGTTATGTGAGCTTCACGCAGGCGCTGGTGTGTGTGTTTTTCTCAAATTCACACGTTGGCTCCGCAACACAACACTACCAAGACGTGATTATTATGCACACGAAGGCTGAAACATCAAACAGCTCGACAACAACGCTTAATCTATCGAAAGTGTCCATCCCAGCAAGGCTAACAGGTGGAATGGCAGGCCCAGGGACCCAAAATATGCTCCAACACGGATTTTATCTCATTGTTCTTTGTGATGTTTACTCTATCGTGCACATGGAAATGCAATTTATATGTCCTTTTATTTGGTTGAAGTTTTTGTTTTCGTGGTCTAATAGTCATAAGTGAACAGCTATCAATATTTTATTCTATATTTATTTCTATTACACAGTACACATGCTATTTCGTTCTAGCTTCCGGGCTACACTATAATATTATGTTTGTATATTTTGTAGTCTCTGTCCATTTTAACGTGTAGTCCAACCAATTGCTAATGAGACGACTTGTTTGAAGCAGGCCGAGTCAGATTTTGCCACTTCTCCGCAGCTCAATTCTCAGAGAAAAACTCACGTGCAGAACACACGATTTGCGAAACGTTTCGAAAACAAAGAAAGAGAATGTGGGCATAGTTTGCACCTGGTTTTTCTCTGCCTATTGATCTGCGGAGGAGCAGCAAAATAGGAGCCAGCCAACTTATTCAAAAAGTCGTCTCGTGAGCAACTGGAAAGACTATACATTTTTACAGTTATGAGTGTTATTCTATGTGTAATCTGAGCGTCATACATGTGAAGATATGTTATCCCATACTTGAGAGGTGTTTTGGACCGTTCGTTCGTTTTTACTGGCGTGTTTTTGTTTGTTTCTTCACACAAACAGGTGTTCTATACAACTCAGCTACAGTTGGTAAAATTAATAACTTGGTGTTCCGTGTATACTAAACAACTATAACAACTGGTATCTATTATTTGTGCGAGTGTGTTTTCTACCCCACTTATATCGCTGTCGCTGCTGCAAAATCATCTCTTCTTGTAATTTACACCCCTAGCGTTATTTTCGCGTGTACTTTTTCACACAATAATGTGTAATTATTTGCTACACGTGTGTTTTGAGAGTATAACGGCTATTTTTCAAAGACACTGAGTTGTACTAGTATGGGTAGAAAAGCATCGTTGGTTGATGAGTGTTTGAAACATCATGCATTTCCAAATTTTGTGTACCGTATTTTGTAGAATTAATGTACTGTGCAGATCCCACACCCATTATCTTCGTCAACAACACTGCCCTTTGATTTCTTAACAAACTGCCAATTTTTGAATGTTACTCCCAAAGTTTTGTACTTTACGAACACACATTTTCCCCAGAGTGTGAAATTGATACTGCAATAGATTAGGAAAATAATCGTCCCACCAAGCTTCTCTTCATGTAAACAAGAGAGAATAAAATTTTGTATTGAACTGCTTGACAGCTTCTTTAAAAAATGCAAGATATGAATGTGAATGCAAGATACCCCAATGCGAGCCCGATTTCGGAGGTTGCAGATTCAGTGAAACAATGCACATGTGGCTACTAGTTTGGGAACCGTCACACGTTCACGTGTGTAGAATATGTACAACGTGCGATGCATGAGAATTTTCTCTTTTTTTGCGTTTTGCAAATCACCACCTCCGAAATCGGGCTTGTGTTGACGTAATTTTGCCGTTTTATCATCATACACAGCAGAATTTGCTGTTTACAACATGAAAAACAGCTGAATAACGTGTAGAACGAACTTTGCACCTAATTTTCTTTCCCGCATGCATTCGATTTTCTGCTGAGGAGCCTGCGGCCGGAATGTACTGGCACAAACTCTCCAGAATAGCGGGCGAAATAATTGTGCCAAGGCTGTTAGAACAGCATATTATGCTTATAAATAAAAATGCGCTTAACGTAACTTCTGGCACCGCCCATCTGCGAAAACAGGTCGAAACGGGCAACCAAAAAGCACATTGCTGTACAATTCACATTGTGAACTCAGTGCAGTGCAACGGCCGGTGGCTCTGCCTCGCTGAGCACTGAATCAGACGACATTTTATGTTTTTGCACAAAGCAGTGATGTTTTATGCGAGCACAAAACCACCAGCTCGTGTGTCTTTTTGGGGTCACGTGGCCATCTGGTGCATTCGCACTGACGATGACCCGGTGCACCGCCCGTTTGCGAAGGCAGGTCGGAACGGGCACCCAAAAAGCACATTGCTGTACAATTCACTTTCTGATTAGTACCCGATGATTTATCTTTGTGCAAAGCGATAATGAATATACAGTAAACGCTCGTCATTACGAACTTAGATATAACGAATCCCACGATATAAGAACGGATTTTTTGTGGCAATTTTTGTACTCAGTGTAGTAGGGATTCATTTTAACCACACAGTTCGCTATAACGAATAGAAGTGCGTGTCCCAAGTCATTCGTTATAACGAGGGTTGACTGCACTAGCTGCCTTGACTAACAATTTTTTATTTCTGTATGAAACTTTTCCTTCTTTTTACTTTTCACTTTCCAATAAAAACAATTTTATTTTAACTAAGCACCAAAGGGGTGGTCGTAACGTTCATTCAAAGCTTCATGCACTGTAGGCATAGACCTGATAACACATTCCACATGACAAATAAGTTTCCATTTATTCACACAATGCATTTGACAAAAATTATAGAGGACAACAGAGGAGAAGCAATTAAAAGAACGCGCACTGCGAGTTGCAAGAGTAAATCGTAAAACTGTAAAAAATAAAAAAACTGAATGCATTTGCAACATCAGTGTAAAAATACAAGAAAGCAACTAAATGGTAAAATGCGTTGTATCAGGGACTAGAGATCCAATTTCATCGAACAAAATTTTCAAATTGTGACGTCATTTCTGCAAAATCAACAACAACAAAGTTACTGAGCTTAAACAGGCAAAATAGATAAAGTTCAGATGCTGCAAAAAATATTAACAAAAGCAGGAATGCTTGGTTGAAATGTTGTATCATGTGAACTGAAAACAAAGTATTTGAAAAAATTCTACTCATAGCAAGATCACAAAATTTCCCGATACACAACCTTCAAGCCGTTCAACGCCACAATTGGGTTGTCCAATTAATTTTTAATCCTGTAGCATTAATTCCCAACTTTTTTAATGCAGCACTTGTTCAACAAACATGAAAAATATTTGCAGGATTTGATAGATTGCTGTCAGATAAAGCGGTATGATTACACAGTTATGCTCACCAATTTCCGCAAGCCGCATTTATCTAATGGCAGCCTAACTTTCAGTTCTGTACAATCAAGGAAGCAATGCGAACAGCATTAAAAATATTCGACAAAATTGCAAGAAAAGTTTAAATGATAGAATGATCTGCTATAATTTCATCAAGCAGGAATAAATTAAGCAAAGAGGCAGTTTCTGGCGCTTGGATTGGATTATCCGCATTTAACAAAATATTAGCAAGTTAAGGGGGCAGACTTCATAACGTTTACTTCAGTCGAATACAGAGCAAAGATTTCCGGTTGCAGTGCGTGTTTTCAGCCGACAAATGCCATTTTTTGTAATAAACGCACGCTTTCCAATGCTGGGCACAGCATGTGTGCTCTCGGCTCATCCGGATTACTGAGCTTTAATCTGCGAAGCTGGCGCAAACCCCAAACTGTGAAGGGGCTCGTTCACGAGCAGTGAGACAAACGTTACAATGCCGCCTGAATGCTACGAACACGTAATTTATGTTTATTTTAGAGCGAACTCGGGTTAAATTTACCAAGAATAAAACGACAAAAATATTTCCCGCGATCCTGAATTTGCTTGCATTACAACCGTTTCAAAAAAATTTTCATCCGAAAACAGGTAGAATTTTTCGAGTGGAAATATTTCCGAATTTTTTAAATCATAGTGAAACATAATCCTTGCTCTTATTGTTTAAAAAACAAAAAGTAGAACAAACATGATATAACGAATTATGTAATTGTGACGGAATGAGCGTGTTGTGCGGAGGAACGACGACGATCGTTGAAAGATGATGCGACATATAAACAAAACCAAATCTAAATACACACAATCGTCAACGTCTGATCACCAGCGCAACACGAGCGGTAGTGCCAACAGCAGCGTTTGTCTGACTGAAAACAATCGGAAACTTTAATCTTATGTCTCACAGAACTTGGGAGACGCGTTTTAAACGAGTTAGACATTGATGAACACACGTGATCGTTTTGCGACGATTCACATTTTAGTGGCCCGGCAGATGCGTGGCATTCATAGTTCACTCCTCACTAAATACCACAGCGCCGTGGCATTCATGACAGCCTAGCCCAGCCTGAAATTTCCTTGACACACATGCCACAAATAAATCTAACGGGTCATAACCATTGGTGATCAGACTAGAAACCGCAGGTGAAGTAAATGACAGTGGTTACATTATTGCTAGCTACAGTACCAATGTTTTCGCCGCCATGCGCATGCCTGGACTTATGAGCACAAACAGTGCCCGGACTCCCTAAGCAAGCTTCCTCGGCCAGAGAGTACAGTACATAACCTCCGAAAATGTTGAACAATGAAAAATAAGCTTTGCTTACTCTTGTCCTGCGTACAATTGAGGCCCGGGTTACCAATTACTTCCAGGGTTAGGCGTGGTAGGCTTAGGCCTATGTACATTTACGTCTTATTGATGGCCTTAGGCTGACCTAGAGCCTGTATCCCTGAAAGTAAACCTTCTGGCCGGGCCACACCAGCAGGAGAATACACTATTACAGTGTTGTTGTCACCGTGGGTAGATTTATGCCTTGTCGTATATGTTCCTAATTTGACACACCTCAAGAAAGCCGTTAAACATGAGCTAACCGACGGAAAGTGTCTGCCTTGCAGCACTTGTCGGATTGGCTGTCGTCGTCGTTGTTGTCGTCATTGCACGACACTCTGTCGCCTTACACGACAGCGTCTTGAATTTGCAGTTATTGTTCGGATCGATGTTCTTGCAGTCGTGCGCGCGCAACGCCTCCGTGCACATCTGAGCGAACACACGTTCGCAGAAGAACGTCGGGTCCATCGTTTTGAAGTTCGGGTCGTCGAATAGAGCTGTGAGGTCGCGCGAGCGCGGGTCCCAGCCGCCGGTTGTGGCGTTATTGTTGGCTGACTTGATCAGTTTTGAAACATCATTCGCTGATAATGACAGACCGACGACGCAGACGAGCAGGCCGAGTACTGATGTGTACATGGTTATTGGTGGTGATGAATTAATCAATATTTTATATTAAAAATTGTCGAAATTGATATTAGTTTTAGTATGAAGACAGTAGTTGCAGACAGTAATGTATAGTTGTCGTATTTTCCAGGTTCACATAGCGCACCGCTTGAAACGTGGGGTGAATCGGATGTCCGGTATTTTCGATTGGGCACCTTTTTTGCACGCAGTTCACGGTTCACTCAGAATGACACGAGTAAACAAAACGGGGTGCACACGCTTTCCAAGCTACAGCTGTGTCGGGGGGCCGACAGAGCTCGATGTGAGAGTTTTTGGCAACGCGCGGAAAAAGCCTCTTTTCTCGTTTGCTTCAAAGTCCCGCACACACACTTGTGCTCGCTGTGAATGTGCCAATGTGTGGACGATGGGACACTCTTACGCTTTAAGTGCCTTTTGTAGAAATTCTGGTTGATGCACACGCAGAAATAGTTTTGTGGGGTGCTCTTTCTTATTCCCTTTCTGCTGATGCAGCAATGGAATTAGCCCGTCTTCGCTTCAGTCGAAATGCAATGTGCGAGCCCAGCTGCTTGCCAATGTGACGGAGCCTCTCGCCAATTGAAAGCTTGAAATTAGCACAAGTGACTTCGAAGTGTAGGTGTGCCTGCAGCTAATGCCGCGTTTGAAACCTGAAAACGAAAACGGCGTGTTCGATTTGTTGACGTTAGTTTGTGCAGCGAATTTTGAAAAAAGACAATGGGCTAATATTATAGCACAAAGACATGGGCTGCTTACTAGCCTCGACCCACTACAACCTGTGTTCATATCAATGGTAAAGCACAATGACAAAAGGGCAATGTACGAATGAGCAATCAATGGACTAGTACAGCTGAAATTGACATGCATACATACGCAACCGTCACTGACAAAATTGGAAAAAAAACGTCGAGAAGTTTCATCAACCAGTGAAGTATGGACCTATATAAAGTTCCTGAGGCCAATCGCCAGGTATACTACAGTGGGTTCCACTTTCAAAAACCTATACCAACTATATGATATCATGAATTGAAGACCAGTACCATAGTACAGGACGGACGGACCAACCACGACCAGAAAAAACCACCTACATATGCTTCGGCTTTCGAATGGAATTCTCGAGCCTTTGATGAATGAATGGTAACTAGGTTTTTTCCAGCGCAAGAGCAACCACGGTCTAGATACACCCTTTGGGTCCAATTGGCCATATGGGTGGCGGGCGCGTGTTTCGTTGCCGATGGGCGCACATGCGGGGTTGCTTACGCGCACTGGAAGCTGGTTTCAGTGGAAAAAAGGCCTGCGCTTGGTTGGAAAACGGTCAAAGTCGTAAGTCAGCTGACTGGAAAGCAAACGCTGCAAGCCAGCCTCCCTTGTTATATGAACCTCGTCGACGACTACACCTTGGAACTGGTATATATACAAGCACAAAAGGTGGGTTACAATCTCGTTATACATTCGTGAGTCACATGAGTCAAAGTTATGAGTTCATGAACCTCATAAAGGCTGTATATATTCCTGTATGCATGTATGTATGTACGGGCCAGAGCTTTTCTTGCCGGTTGCCTTTATTTGAAAACGCGGGAGACCGTGCTTTGTCAGGAAACTAAAGCAAAGCGGCATGTGCATCAGGAACGGGAAATGGTGGTTACCGATGAGATGTGAGCCGCCAGCTGATAACAAGCCCACAACATGAAGTCATTTCCCTGGCGTGGGAGTGTGTGTGTGTCTTTTTTCATGAAGGATTAGCGACTGATACGAAATGAGAAAGACTGGGCCTATGAACAACATACTATATTTTGGTGTCTTTGCATTTTCACAAACCAGAGCCTAATCTCAAATCAGCCAACGTTAACCGAAATCATGCGAAAAACCGGTGAATTAAAACGGGGCACAACCGAAATGTACCCGCGCATGATGTGAATATGTCCTGGTGGTTGTAATTACGTGCAGTCTTGAAGGCGCCCGCCAACGTAACACTACAGGGTGTGATCTATCATTCTTTCAGACATTAAGGGAGGCACAGAGCCGGGCGGCTTGGTGCACAAACCAAACTATAATGAAGATTGATGGGCAATATAGTTCGATTATCAGTCTACTAGTAGGTCCCAGGTTCACGTTCTTGATGACCCCTCTGACGAACCTAGACCATTAACTGGGACCCTCTTGGGATGCCTAACAAGGTGTCGTTAGTCATGCACGCTGTTTTTTCTACTAGGCCATTGTGTTTTGCCGACAGTAGTGGGAGGTCAGAGGTTACGGGTTGGATTCAAGCTTTGCCGAAATAACATGGATCAAGAATGTTTCGGAGCTTGGCGGGGCAGGAGGTCCGAACAAACATGGTTCACATATTTATTAATAACATATTGATGCACTACTTCAGGATTGTCTGATGATTGACTCCGGAAAGAAACCGCTCACGTTTTAACCACAGGTTTAAAACAAAATATGAAAAATGTCTTTACAAATTCAGTAAAATTGTTTTTTTCTGTCCCATATGTATATGCATTTCGTTACGCATTTCATTGCACCATTGAGAAGGTCATAGTTAAAGAGGAACTAGCCACTCTGCAGTTCTCACATGATGAAAAATAAAGAACAAAAGAAAACAACATCACACGAGACAAGAAACATCCCATAAAAGGGAGAGAGGGAAATTATTTGAATAACACGGTCTTGGGGTACAAGATGATCAAGGTAATTGCGAATTACTGAAGACATACCGGGACAATGATGGGTTATATATTTGTTGTGCCTTAAACATGCCCCTCACGATGGTTATGTTTTTGACTTGGTCCTCTTAAATGTTTGCTCGGGGAAGGCAATAATGATAGTCTATGATGATATCCTCACAAGATGCGCATACTGTAATGTATGTACCTGTCGTGATGAATACTGTATACATACTGTAGATCTCGATCAAATGATCGGTCAGAAACATAAAAACGCGCCAACATGAAAGTGACAAATATAAATTTACTGCCCCCTCGATATAATAATATTTATGGCGCTGTTCCTTAACCATGCTGGTGCTAAAAATCATTGGTAGATGTATCTTGCTTCAATAGGCGCTCATGCAAAACGACGCTAAAACGTTCCAAACAGGACCTTGGTTCTGGTGATAGATTTCGAATTTTTTTAAATGCCATGGAACCGCAACCAGCTCATGGTGGCAACTAAAAAGATTAACGAACAAAAAGACACACGAATGCGCATGCATACGCTCGTGTAGGGTACTAAAAATGGAAGACAAAGGGAAATCCCGATCTACTGATGGTGTATGCCAGGGAGACGAGGCCTCCTGCTCCAACCAAACCAATGGATGACAAAACACAAGAACAAGCGCGCAGCAACCGAAAAGTGCGTGCGCTCAAGCGTGCCAGATTTAGCTGGATGATACACAACACGGTCCAAGAGCGGGATAAGGCACTGCAAGGGCCTCTCGGGCCCCGAGGCTTACATTTGACAATCCTTGACAAAATGGTTTTCTCTAACAGGCTGTTTGCTTGGGTTCCCCAACTATAAGCCTGCCTGCGCCAGCGCACAATCCAGGGCTTTGGGCTAAGGCTCAAACTCCGATCTTTATATACATGGGATACGGTAACTAGGGTAGTCAGATGGAAATCTCGGGAATCTAATCTCTACGCTATACTGGAACTGGTACTGGCATATCATAAAACACACCCACCGTGTGTGCATGTGGTTCACTATAAGGCAGCCAGCGGTCTTAGACTGATATCTCAGTCTCCTGACCAGTAAAAATTATACAAGAGCCCTCGTCCTCATGAATGTTGTGGACGCCATTGTTTATATACGCATTACAATTAATGCATGATATGTATAAATAGATACGTAATGTATGTTCAAACGTTGTGTATAAGCAATTTGGAATTGCATCCGTTTAGAGGTCTGTCATATCCTTTTAAAACTGATCTTGAACAAATTTTTCGCATTGATTGTTATAATTTCACTGTATCTTCGATTACCATGGGTCATGAATTTTACTCGGCATAACATTGCAAAGACAAACTATGCAATTGTGTATCTTGTCCCAGATTTAAAAAGAAGCCAACAAAGCAAACACAGAGGTCCGCCACTTGACTTCAATGCAAATGCGTGTGCTCTCCATGAATGACGGAACAAGACAAAAAGCGACGCTGTCTCTGCTAATGCGCATTTGGGTACATTGCACATAGTGAATAGGCCAATGCTCATTAAAGGTTAGGGACACAATATAAAACAATGCACAATTCGCTCATTGTTGGGTTTGTTTATGTTTTACATTCCCATTCAATGGGAAAACATAATATGGGAAATACCATATGGGTTTGGAATGTTAGAAATGTTGGAATTAGGGCTGTGTATCCGGAAATCATGGGTGGTCCGGCAGTTATGCTGGGCAAAAAAATCAACAAATGACAAAAACGCGAGGATAACGGGCACGAGAACGTTCGAAAGATGCCTTCCGTCAAGACGACAGAATGTCAGAATTAAACAGTTGGGAAGTTCTAAGAAATTAAATATCAGTAGCAAGCGAAATTGAGGTCACAACGCTGTTAATAACGGTTATGGATCACTACTGGAGAGCCAAACCTTTCTTCAAGAACAGTACCAGTACCATTCTCTCCAGTAAGCTATAATATCAGTAGCAGCTGGGGCTGGGGGAATAAAAATCGTAGTGCGCAAAGCGTAAAAGTAACATTTGCATGACCCAGCCAACTGACATGAAGACAGCGCACGCTTGAACCGCGTGGATACCGAAAGAAATCAAAGCGTCAAAGCGGCAGTGCATGTTTAAGTGTCAGTCAGAATAAACAGTAATGGGAGCTGATATCAACTGCTGGTTCCAACCCTGCATACATAATACGGTAGTGGAACAACGACCAAATAAATGCCCCATGAGTTTCATGAAAATGTATGCTAAAATGTAGAACTGGTTCGTAAGATCTGATACAAAAATAGCAATTAAAGGATCATGAACTTTTCAACATTTTAAACTGGGTGATGTCATTTAAACGATGCTGGAAATAGTTTAGATGACATATCACATCACATCACGGTTGCGAATAAGCTAAATCATGATGAATGCAACACAAATAACAATTTCTGTCCCACTTAAAATGCCAAAATTTTATTCACAGCGCGCAAAATAACGCAATCTTTGTCATATACCGCCTTTGGCTGGAACAATATAAGAAGGAGGAAGAAGGAAACGTTTGACCATTTAGCAAGCGAGTGAAGCTCGTTCGTTCGTATAAGATTATGCCAGTTTTATTACCCTTCATGCCTCACCAGCGCAGTGGCCAAAACGCGCAAAATTTTGATGGGCAAAATTTCTTGTCTTCCTCTAGGGTTTTGGTGCAAGTTAAGCGATTACCGGTGTTTTAGCTGAAGTTGGAAACATTTTTGCCTGAATGTTTATGGGCTCGTAAACCGCAACTGTTCACTTTCAAACTCAATTTGGTGAATCTTTCCGAAAACCGGCCGAAATTAAAACGTGCAACAAAGTCGTGGAATCCCGAATGTGACCGGTACCCCCTGGACAGCCACCATTTGCCAGCAAACCAGCAAGACACTACATATTTGTGATCGTGCACTACTGAAGCTTTGGTATTTATCACTTGGTCCAGGGAATCACGACAGTTTGGGTTATAGTCGCGTTGGGTTGGGGAGGAGGGAAGCTGAGGGTGGTGGGTCACTTGTGCTTGGGATCGAATGGGATCACCTAGTCCACGCAGGCTTCGGCCTGAACAAGGTTGTGCCTTACATGAGGTATAAGTTACATCTTCAGTTGTACCTAGGTATTGATACATTAGTTGGTTGAACTACAGTAATGCAAAGACTACATAACCGAGAAAGAAATTAACACAAACCAATGCAAAATTCAGCGCGTTCGGCAAACATTATGACAGAACCAGGAAACATCATGGAGCTGCGCCAATAGCCATGCATAAACACGACCAGAACGGAATAGCAGACTTGGTCCTCCATGAAAATATGTCACATCTTGAAGCCAGCGAGGATGGGAACAGAACACTACATGTCCAAGACGATAGACTAATGTCACTCAAAATTGCGTTTCGATATTTGGAACAGCTAGTCATTGTAGAGCGACGCAAAATTCTTCTGTGACAAAAATTTGGTTGATAGTCTTGTTTTTCAAGTTGGTGAATAATTTTCATCAATAAATAAAGAATCGCAAATTTTCATCGAAACCTATCTTTTGTCCCAGTTTTTTAAAGCAATCTGAATCCAATATAAATTCAGGGGCACTTTCAGCCGCCCAATTTTGACAGGCTCTCGATTGCGCTCTTGCTTCACACCCCAAAGCCCACACAAGTGGCTGATTAGGCATGCATAATCATAAACTAGAACCACCACATCAATTTGGAGACATGACCAACTGCTGCTAAATGTAGCCAGGCTTGTGATGCCAAAATTACTCCAGCAGAATCAAGCATCTGCGAAAATTTATCTCGAAACTGGCAGTGTAGCGCAAGATTTAAGATTAGCAAAGCAAGTGATGTCACATACCACATGATACAAACACATGGTACAAACATAACACATGATGAAATCAGCGTTCTCGCCATGCTTGCTTTAATTTTTGAAAGAAATGAGCAATCAAAAAGCAGCTAAGGGTGTAACGATGGCTCATCATGGACGTTTGACGTTGTTTACTTCAATGAGTCACTCATAACACATCGTGTTAGATTGACACTCATCTTAAAACTACTTCGCCGAAAACTGACTTACTGTCAGTCTGTAAAAAAGTTTGTGGAAAGAGAAAATTATTAGGCGCCTGTCCGACTAATACAACAATCAATTCGAAAAAACGATGTGCGCATGAATTTTCGCAGATTTCAGCACAAATGATAGACATGCGCGCAGTTCGATGTTCAGATCAATAAAACGCATTTGCGCAATCAATTTCATGCCGAATTTTAAATTACGATCTTTTTTTAACAATGATAATGATACCAGCCTGAATCGCATGTGAATTTCTCTGTATGGGTATACGTTTGCGGTGGTGTGACTTTATTATTATCCCAGAATATTTCCGTTTCTGGGGTGGTTCAAAAGCTGTTTTGTTCATGATAAACACCAACACTGACGTATGTAATGGTTGTGGTGGATTCACTTCTGGGTCACCTTGTACACAACTGAGTATTTACGCGCAAAGCGCGCGATTCATCATCACATCGCTGCTGCGAATACGAACGCGTATGTCCAGGGACGGAACACCGCATATGCAGATATACTAACGTACAGAGGTGTCAAAAATAATCAAATGATAATCGGCGTGACAAGTGACCGCTTCAGCGCGTTGGTGACTCTAGGTTTATATATCGCAGCTTATCAAACATGCAACGGTCACTAAACCCGCGCTGACCGAAGGCAGTTTGGTGTTGCACCAAGTTGTTTCCTGAATAAAGTCAGGTTTCAGGGTTCTCTTGCTTTGACTAAAAAATATTTGTACTCGACCATGTTTTTAGTATGCGAAAGTTTTGGGCGGTATTTAGTTTTAGTGGCACTGAAACTAATGTATGTATCTAGAAGCTGCACGTACACAGTATGTTATGACATCAAGTGGTTCGGGATTTCCTTGAGGGCTCTGGATGGTAACACCCGGCAGTTCTAAAATCAAGTTCCAAGTTGGTAATGAATACAGAGAACTTGAAGAAATCAAATAAAGTCCATACATTCAGTTTGGAGATGGAGCGCTAATTCCTAATCTCTCATTTGAGGACTACGAGGACCCAGGACTCTGTGTATGCAACTGAGGGAACAAACATGCTGCATTAATTTATGTGTACACGCTGCATACCCAGCACTTGAAATTGAGTGCAAGGTCACTTTATTCCGGCTGCAATGTTGACTAACGCATGTTCACGTAATAAATGTAATTTCGGGTGCCCCAAACTAACCCAGCCAGCCCGCATGTATAGCACTATGTATACCTAACATGATGATTGAGTGCCAAGTATAACGATAGGACAAGGGCTTATTACAGAGAGGTACATAGCAGCATGTATAGCTACGTATGTCACTAAACAGTTCCGAAGTTGTTCACATTGAGAAGCGAACGTTTCATGGGGTTCCGCAACCGAAGATAAAACTAAAACTTGGAACATGCAGGATTGAAATACATGGTCGGACTTGGGACCGGCGCTACAGTTGGAGTTTGATAATTTCACAGACGATAGAGCAATGTTTGAAGCGGAATGTTTTGGTTTTTTTACCGTTGAACAGTGGAAACATGTGGACGTTTCCATACTTACGCACATGTATACCTATACATATATGTAGTTTATTAATGTGTAAGCGTTCAGGAAGATTATGCCTGGACTAGATCGGTTTTTTTTGCCGTCCCGTCTCCCGTGTCCTGTCAATAAGTAAAATTTCCAAAAGTTCTGAATAACCTTTAAATTCCTCATAAATTTCTGCCAAATCGACTCTAAAGTCTAAGGTGTGCCACAGCAGCAATCTAAAACCAAATAAATTGGCCGCCTCAGGCGGCGAGGCGGCCGGTAAAAAAGGGCTGCGTGCGCGCAACTGGGTATTTGACTCAAATAAAAAGAGCAGTAGGCCACGGAACACAGCTGAAACTCAAAATTGGATTTTGAAAACCACGCGGTTCGAGTTTGCCCAAAAAGTCGTTAATTTTCCGGTTCCACAGAAGTTCAGAAGTTCTGAGTGCAATTCTGGCACAAAAGCTACTTGTCCCCGAACATAGGGTTCAACAACAAGCGCCAAGCCAAGCCGCCGGTAGCCGTGGGTACTGGTCGAGCTAGCCCCAAGAGCACAGTTTAGGTTTGGGCTTAGTCGTTGGCGTAGGCTACATTTATAGGCTAAAGCTTAATGACAGGCTTAGGCTTGGGCTCTCACCTAGGTCTGACTAGCCTAGGCCTTAGCCTAGACAACTGCTGGCCGAAGCCCAAGCCTAAATCCACACCTAAATCACTATCTTGTACGTAGGTACATATGTAAGTATCACTGGCTGCGAGCTGGACCAGTACCGTCGGCCTTCAAAGTTCACCGAACCGACAAAATGCATGCGGGTGCCATAAAATGCGTTCGCCTTCGATTGTTAATAGGGAGTTTGCAAAGTTTGCGTATGCACGGGAACAGCAGCTTGGGCTTGTGTTCTTTAGGTACCTCTAACAGGTCAACTGAAAGAAGAGGTTACTAGCGCTGGTTCTATTTCCATGGTCAATGACAAACATCTAGTATCTGCATCAGAGGAGATACTAAAACTGTGATAAAAAAGTTGCTGTTGCTCCAGTACCTACCGTATGGATATCAATTTACTGTATGTATCTCCCAAACGCGTAAAGTAGAACTTCCGCACTCTAAACCTGCACACAGTTTTGTTCCACTGAGCTCTTCCGAAGTATGCTTTGCTGTTTTCAAACGATTTTGTTTCGCAGTTGTGGCGTGACTTGCTTATGAACCAATGGAGCCCATACATCCCAAACAACCTGAATCCCACATACTGACACGTAAATCAGGGACGGAACAGAGACAAATTGACATGAACGGAAAGCGAAAAAGAACGGAAATGACCGGTCGGGAAGTCACAAAATGGATGGAACGCAAACCACCAGGAAGCCGCGTTCGCGAATATGCGTGAATGACAGCTGAGCCTTGTCGGACACAGAGTCAGACACACACGCAGTCTGAAATCAATACGTTTGTGTTGGTGCGGAGGCGTTCAGTTCGTGGGCAGAGGGGAAAATGCAGCCACGAAGCTCGCTGAAACAAACTTTGACCGCATTATGAATGCAAATAATTTATCGTAGTAGCTCCAGTATGGGTACTTTTTAGCAATATTCTCAGTTTATTTGATCAGAGTTGGGCCCATCTACACTGTGTGTAGCAAGTGGCAGCGTTGGTGTAGGTACTGTATGCGGGTACGCTAACTCTGAGTGGTATGCAAGTGCAAACAACACAGACTGAAGTAAACATCCCTGCGTGTTCCAGAGTGACCACGTGCTCAGGGCTATGCTACTGTAACCATAACCACACCTGTTGATGGTTTTTTATGTGCCGTAAAGCCCCAGCCGTGAATGGTAGTACTGGGACACCTATGTATGTATGCCGACTGCTCTGAGGATGCTTCTGGGGGTACACGCCCTTTGAGACAGCGTGGAGATGTTTGGCCTTGATGTTTTGTTTGGTAAAGGTGGAGTTATACTTGTCCATTTTGGGCTTGTAGACAATGAGGACAAATTTTTGTTATAATCATATTTTGTAATAGAGCTGGAGCACTAATTTCGACCAGCGTAAAAGTTGTTCATTTGGTGCAGGGGAACAACTTTTACGCTGGTCGAAATTAGTGATTCAACGCTATCACAAAATATGATTATAACAAAAATTTGTCCTCATTGTCTACAAGCCCAAAATGGACAAGTATAACTCCAGCTTAAGTGTCCCGATATGCTTAGGAACAATGCGTTCGCACGCTGGGTTGTTAGAGCAACAAACAAACAAACATAGACAATCGGACTTGGTACAGCTTATGAGAGGACAAGTACCTCATTTATCATGCGCTACTGGTCTACCAGGGAAAACTTGAGTTCGCATCACGAGTGCAGGACTGATTCTGGCCCTTTCTTTGAAGTGAACTGCTTGTTTTTTGGAACTAAACTCAGTATCGCCTCAGGTTTTCGAACCAGACATTGCAAGGGTTTTGCTTGCAACCATCATCCACTTTACTGGGTGTAACAGTGTTACCGTAATCTTGCTGAGATATAGGTGTAACCATTGTCCCCATTCAGTGACCAATAATGATGGTACTTGCAAAACTTTTACGAAAACTACAGTACAATTTGAAGCGCACAAGTCTGGCAAACAATCAACGTTGTGTTTGGTATACAACGTGGTGGGCGACCGAAAAGTAATTCAAATCGTAAGCAACTGCAGCAATAATGGGGAGAGGCAAAGAAATGAAATTAGGAGCAGCCAGTGAGCCAAACTGAGAAGACCACCACCGGAACACAGCAATCCACCGCCGCAAATGTGTGTGCAGGTTTCAGCTTGTGTGCAGACAATAAAATGGCGATCCGCAGTCCGTTTTGTGTATAAAGCGACACGAAACAAACAAACAAACACACGCTCGGCTTGTAAGTGGCCAGCCAGTGAACCTGCAGCGCCGGCCGTGTTGCCGGAAGCTTCTGGAAATCTTGCCAACATAGCCCCAGGGGTAATCAGAGTTTTCTGACCTGCGTTTCATCTCAACGACATACAATAATAGCTCGAATCTACTCTCGCGGGTTCCGTGGGGCACTTTTCAAAACGTTGGAACGTTCCCAAACCCGGCCACCGAGTGACCGTATACCATAAATACACAAACATGCACGCGGAATGTATAGCTCTTAACCAGTGAAGCGCAAACGCCTTCAGAAGCGCTACTAGCAGCTAGAAATGCAGCAGCCTTCCACTCTAAAATCGCGCCCACCCGAAAATGTGTGTTTGCGTGAGTGCTTGAAACACCCGTAGACGTGCGTAATTGGGGGATTCTGTGCTTTAGATGGAGCCTAATCGATTTGCATCCAATTTGGTTCCGGTTCCAGGGATCCACCAGGAACCGGAGCCTCCATTGGTTTTGAATGCGGATTAATATGGGCCAAGACTTGTTCATTTTGTGGTGCGGGAGGGTCGCACCGTTATAGCTGTTTGAACGCTTTTTGTTGCGAGCGGATATTTGATGTCAGTGATGGACAAATATGCCGATCGCGTAGTATCCAGTGTCCAACACGAAATCACCCCAACCGGTCGTGGATTACAACGCAAGAGAACATATGCACATGCAAAAAGCACATACGCCAATAATCTTGCTTTCTGCTTCACATGATGGCTTTCGGATCGGTCGGTACAAAAGCATTATGCTTGTCGTTTATTGGTGCTTCCGTTGACTTCGAACCGAAAAGGGGGCATATTAGCCAAAACCAACAAATTTGCATGACCAAAGGCTCACGCTGGGCTGCTGGTCCCGAGCTGCTCCCTATTTAACCATTGTGGACCGAGTTTGAGAGGTTGTTCTTGCCGAGAAATGTTTGCCGTGAGATCTGACTCGACTGTCAATCAACTGGCAAACTTTCGTCACGGAAGTACCGCAACAAACAGCCCCACAGGCGATCGTATCCATAAGCGATAATGAAATATGTATAACTGCGGGAGCCGCTAAAGTTTCTTCATTAAAAATGTTTGAATCTACGCTACACAGGATGTACTCAATTCGATGTTTCGAACTAGAACATTGAGATCAAAGCGGCGTTTGTTGCGGAAACCTCAAAAAACTTATTATCGTTCCAGAACAACATTATATACCGGATTTAATTTATGCCAAAGCGTCATGACCAGCGATAAGCGCACAAAATAACGTTCTGTAATATCGTACCGATTATTCGCAGCATTTCACAGCTTTCACGGCACACAGCAAAATTGCATAAATTTGATAAAAACTAACCACCGACGTCAAAGCATGAACTAAAATTAGCATAGCCAAACGCTATTGGAATAATTTTAACGTCGCTCCAAAGTACATTCTGAGCGCAAGCCGGGGCTCATTGAACGTATATCACATTCACAGTGCATGATGAATCTATGAGATGAATGTATGTATGTATGTATTTATGCACTAGTACAGCTTGTAAAGGGAACACTCATTAGTAGGTGCATGGAGTCCATGACGCAAGCACGCAATGCGGCGCCTTTGCCGCTGCGTGATTTAAGAACAATTTTGCCTGATTTTCAGGTTGGCCTCTCGAAGACTATACCAAATCCCGAATTTCCGTCCCATCTTTCCCTTTGCCCAAATATGGAACAAATTACCAGTGAGACCTTCGCCGGGGCTCTATTTGACACCGTCAGAGTACCAAACTATAGTGAGCGAGGTTCCCCAAAAGCCACCATCCCTGTGGGTAGGCTGTGAGGACATGATAAAGCACGTCGGTGTAAATTTGATCGCTATCGCATTGATATGAATAATTTTGGCCTGAATGTTGATTAAGGATCAAGTTCAGGTTCTCAAACTGCAATCTTGAGGAACAGGAACCAAACGTAATGAGCGCTAGCATGTCTAAGAAATACATGTTCTTGATACAAGATGAATTTTCGCAACTCCTACGTTAGCCTCAGAGTGGACATGGGTTCAGCCAAAGGTACACATGTTAGCTAAAGCACACCGGTTATTAGCATCGGTCAACCATGCCCGCCTATTAGCAACGTCACTCTACCATGAAAGTGGACATACATGCTATCACGGAAGGGTGGGCCGGGATTGCGAAAAACCTGTTAAGACTGAATTCCTGATTAAAGCACAAAGTAACCCTGGTTACATTGAGAACAAACTAAAAAACGAATTTCTGCCATCCCGGCCGATCGAGCTCACTAAACTATGAGAAGCGGATGCAATTTCTGTTCGAATGTATACTCGGTTGGGTGACATGATCAGAAAGAGACTGGGTAAATGACACCCAAAGGGTTGCAAACTGCACAAGCAGAACGGACATTGCTACGGGGCTTCATTCATTGATATGGCACGAACATACAGATGCTTATTAAAATTGCTTCACGGTTTTTAGCATTTTGAATTTCAGCTGCAAATTGGTTTAATAAATACGAAAATATACCAACACAATAATAGTTAGTACTGGTAATAATAAACACGCTTCTACAGCTTTTTTTATCATTGACCGGCGCATGGGAAGCGGGCACGTGATAATATCGCACCACATCCCTGCCCTGCCTAATCTACCGTGAATAATAACAAAACTGAACTGCCAGATTGTAAAAAAACTGCTTCTAAATGCATTTGCGTGAGATTATGAGCATTTAGCCACATGTTTACCTTGAACCCTGAGACCCAGACAAGGGCATGAGAAAACATGCACACGCACGTGACCCGACCTGACGACCAAAGCATGCGCACGCACGCATGCGGACACTAAGTAAACATAATCATATGTTATTGACTGATGGACATGGACCAAAAAAGGGACCCGGAACACCTGTCTTCTATTACACACGCACACTCCATCTGAAATATTCGTCTGGGTCAAAAACAGAAAATTGGGAAGGGAAACGAAATCTATTGTACCTTAGATGTCCAAATGTTCTGGGACACGCGGTGAATCACGGCTAATCCGACAGCGTCGGAGTGACCCATGAAAATGGGAAACGGTGCTTATTATTGGGTGACGCTCATTGAACGAGGAATTTCTCTAAAAATGATTTGGGTAACATCGGTAAGTTTAAGATGTTTTACTGTTTTCACAGACGGACGATGCACCAGAACATCGTCAGTGAAACTGCACCATTTCTTCGCATGACTGAAAACACGTATACAGGTGAGCTTCTTTTTTTTGGAAAGGACCCCCAGGAGTTGTCCAATTTCGTCTCACTTTCAGCGGTTGGCGTGTAGGTATCAGTTTTCATTCATTCAATCTAGAGTTAAGTCCTACTGGCATGCATATGGGTGGTGCTACATCACACTTGGGAGCGGAAATAAAGTGATGACAAAAAAACGAAAAAGAAAACGAGGCAAGAAGCAGAGTACGACCGAGCCTTGTCCACGGTCGGGTACCATACTATGTCCGCATGTCTGCCGGAACCATGAATGCGTGTCAAAGAAGCCATGCCAGTCAGGCGGTTTTTTTTTGTTTTTATCGACAAAAACAACTCGTCTGACCACGGGCGTTCCCTACGAGAGCTCTCATCATATGCAAGAGAAGAGGCGTTACCTCCTGGTCGAATAGCCACAGTTGGATCTTGGGTATACATACATATGTACTGGGAGCGCAGAAGTGAACCATTTATTGACACATCTATGGTACCCAAAAACCTGTTTTGTTGGTTTGGTCGTCCTCAATTTCGCAAACTAAACCGCTCGCTGCTCCCGCCCGTTTCGCAAAGCCCGCGAGAGACCATCGTCTAAAACGTGATGTTGTGCTTTTGAAATTAGTTTTTATCGATTTTCTGGCATTATATGATGAGGGAAGAGTAGTCTCGGACAACCGCGCCAATGCAGTCGTTGAAAAGTGGAAGACCACACACACACACACACACACACACACACACACACACACACACACACACACACACACACACACACACACACACACACACACACACACACACACACACACACACACACACACACACACACACACACACACACACACACACACACACACACACACACACACACACACACACACACACACACACACACACACACACACACACACACACACACACACACACACACACACACACACACACACACACACACACACACACACACACACACACACACACACACACACACACACACACACACACACACACACACACACACACGCACGCACACACACACACACACACACACACACACGACTGTTTTTTTCTGTTCAATTTTATTCTTTTCGACGCACAAACATGTATGGAATTGGAAAGCGTTGCCCACGTGCACGGGTACAAAACAGCTGGGGCTAAACCCTAAGTGCAGTGTAACCTTGAAACCGTGCCTTTGAAGCACACAACTATGATCACTGACCACAAAATAATTTTTTGACGGCCCGGCGTTAAACCGCTGTTTTGCCCTTTTGTGTTAAAATTCCGAGTTCAAATTGAAACACGGCTGAAACATGCGCATAGTGTGCCTGCAAATGGTCGTGCATAGGAACTTCAACTACTTTCATAAGCCGTTTCATGATCATCTTGACGAGGTGTTGCCAAATTAAGCTGGTATTTGAAACAGCTGAAACTTGGTATTCACTGGGGCTCCAAGTAGTAACTGGTACACTCTGGCCAAAACCATACGCCGCATGTTCCTTGAGGCAGTTGTTTTGTTTTGGTGACTGGAAAGCTAATGTCTGAAACGAAGACTGTGCAGAAAGAAACGCTCATGCGGAGGAAAATATGAAAGTTTTGGAAAGACGTGCAGAGTTACAGTATGAAGAAAAAGTTATACGGTATATATGCACCACAAAAATAAATGTTTTCAAAAAGGAAGCACGTTTTCAGTTAAAAGAAGAAGCATGACAGCGCAACTAAAGTCGATTTTCTGTGTCAGACAAAAATCTTAAAAATGTCAAAATTGGCTTCGTTTGAGCTGTTGTTTTATCAGAGCATCCCGCTATGGAAGTGCCAGTCTTCAGATGGAGCGAGTGCAGAAAACGGCTTTTCGAAAACAAAAAATGTTTTGACGTGCCATGGCATGAACAGTTGCAAGCAGAGGAGCAAAAATCAAATGGAGTACATTATTAATTTGTATACAATGCATGTCAGTGCGCATTATTTTTGTGATGGTCATTTATAATTGTCTTTCTCGTTTCCGGCGCGGCGACACGTTTTGTTCATCCATTATGGGAGGGGGCAAGGGGCGGGGCTGACCTTCTGCCGCATGTTCCCCCAATCAGATTTATCGGAGTGTCCGAAATAAAGAAACGGGATTGTAATTTTTTATGCCGGGGAATTTCATGCTATTTTCTCCACAGTAGCCGTCTATTTTGTGAGACCGTCCACAAGAGAAATCGTCCGTCGTATGTGCTGAGCTTTTTGGACGCACAAACTTTCAGAAGCAGCTTTTATGATTTTATATTCAAACATACAAATTAGCTTCATTTTTCAACCATCCATTAGAGTGTATAATAGCTTAGCTCACGAACTCTCAAACACCCGAATCCACAAAAAAGAATAAGAACTGAAACGCCAAAGAAACACCAGCTTGAAAATGGCCTTTATGTCCGTTCAAGTGGTGAACTCCGATCGTCAACTCTAGTCGTCAAACTCAACCGGACTGCAAGGTTGTCAATCGTCGCGCTATCCACCTGTGTTAGGCTTGCATAATTTGGCGCTAATGTCATGTGCGTGTACTTTCGGACGGTGATGTCGTCGCGGCATCACGCAACTCATCTGCAGCAGATCGATACTAGCACTCACGCGTCACGGCCTGAGAGTTGACGACCAGAATTGACGATTTGAGTTCACGACAAAAGAATTAGGGGTGTTTCATTGATGAAATGGATATAAATGCTTTTTCTCAGCGGAAAAGCGGCCACACTATTTGCAGATAAAAGCGGAAATTGTACATAAATATATTTTGTCGCAAAGTGGGTTTATTCACGTGGCGACCTGCTTTTGAAAGATTCGAACGCACTCGTGCTCATCGTCAACGAACATTTTCTGCAAACAAGATCAAAGTTGATGGTGCACAAGGTTGTTTTTCGATCCACTTGCTTTGCACTACAAAGTTCGCCAATTAAGGCCGCATTCACAATGCAGCGGATTAGCGGATTGCGGATTAGCGGGCCCGCTTTTCGTGCACGCTTTTGCATTCACAATGGAAATTGAAAAAGCGAATTAGCGGGTCAGCTAATTGGAGACCCGCTAATCCGCTAATCCGCAAAAAGTGTTTGCGCTCACAATGCACGTTGTCCGAGTTTAGGTGAAAAAGTAGATTTACTTAAAAATTTTGCCCACTAACCCGCTAATCCGCTTTTTGCATTGTGAATGCAAAAGCGTGCGCATCTCGCCCGCTAATCCGCTTGCATTGTGAATGCGGCCTTATACGTTTATGCTGAGATTTTGGCGTTTAAACTGAGGCTCAAATTTACTCTCCTTATTCTTCATGAACGCACCGAATACATTGTGTCGCCTTTGAGCTCCCGCACGATTCTGACGTGTTTGCCGGACGTCGGATCCGTCTGACTGTGCACCAGGCAGCCGTTCTCAATCGTGATGGTCGACTGAGAAAAAACATACGGATGTGGGTGAAGACGTTTTTTTCTTGAAAATATGGGTATGTTGAAAATGTTTAATGATTTTTTTATTTTGAATCGCACAAAAATAATCCTACGAAGCAGTCATGGACCGACCTTGACATTGACTTTGGTGAGCGGCTCGTGAAACTCGAATTCCTCGCCGAGCTTGAAACTCATAACGTGTGTCTGGAAAGATCGCTGAGGAATTGAATAAGGTTACGACTTGTGTTGTTTTTAATTTTTCAAACGTGTCTCAACGCAGACATTTGGTTCAATGGTATACTGTAGGTTCACGTAGGTTTTGGCTTAGTCTACTCATTAAATAGATCATTTTGGTCAGCTCTTTAAACACGAATGCAGGTGATTGGTCAAAATTTGCAGCATTAAGCGTGTTACTGCAGAGGAAGAGGGGTTATTTGACACTCAAAACCAAAACTCCCCGCAGCTCGCACCCGTCAGGTGGAGGTGTTAGGGTTTTGGGCTCACGCCTGTGGTTTACATTTAGGCCCAGAACAAGGTTAAGCTAAGCGTCTCAGCCGATGTTACTAACACTGAACAACATTGCACATTTGTACGTCACTGTTCCATCTTCGGCTTGTTCAAAGCTGATGGTCGGATTCGAACTGTTCACAAACGTACGCACCAATACGTTGACTTCTGCAAAAACACGAATCATTTTCAAATGGGCTCACATTCGATGCAATTTGAGCGTGCATTTTTTAGAACTTTCAGAACCAAAACAATGGTCTACCGAGAGCGACCAGCCAATCGTCCAGATTTTCCGATTTCACGTGCGTCCAACTGCCAATGAAATTCTCCATCTCATATGTGCAAATCTGCAGAATTTAAAACTTCTGAAAACGTTTGAAAGTGATTATTTTTGACGCCATTTATTATTTTGGACGCATCACTTGGGAAAATCATGAAAATAAAATAACATTGGTAAAATTCCATAACGACCGCTTCGTTCACTTAAAATGAAAAACAACAATCGCTATCAAAAGTCGATTACGATGCGCATGGAAAAGGCAAACGATCATGAAGACCAACAAGCAAAGTGTTCAAAACATTTACTTCATTGCAGTGTGTGTGTGTGTAGTTTTGTGTGTGTGCACAACTCCCGAAACTAAACATTGCAGCGGAGCACTGTAACACGCACAGTAAAGTGTACATATCAGCGATTTGTTGCGTCCCGTCACTGACAACAACCTGTTAGCAACCAATTGATGGGACCCTATACCCAACAAAACATAGTTTTTGACTTGCAGGCTACCGCACAGACACAGGCAGCCAAAACGTTTAGGCACGTATTACGCGAGGCTACTGCATGTAATGTACCACACGTGTGTTACACTGCCTTGCAACAGATCAAAAACACATTTTGGGAACGTATAATTTAGACTCGGCCCCGTAGATTCGAATGGCTGATGTGCCACGACAATGGGTGGGAGCCCCATGCTCAATCCCCCAAAGGGCCAACCGTCCGATAAGTCGGTCTGACCTCTGCCTCGGTGGTGGCCCTCTACGAAAAGTCGAGCTAACAAATCCTGCCTTTTTTTATTATGTGGTGCATGATAACAGTAAGGCTGAGCCTTTCTGAACAGATTGTTATATCTCATTAACATTACGATGTTACATTAGTAAAATGCTTGTAAGCATATGATTTGATTTGCCTTGTAGACATATAGGCATATGACTTTCCAAGACGTTTACCAACTGCACAAACATACATACCTTCGTACATGGTACATACATTATAGTAACAAACAACGTCTAAAAAACGATTTATGCGCAAAAAATGCGCTTCATCAATCGCGCAAAAAAATCCTAAAAGGGGCAAGGCAAACATCACAATCACATCAAACACGTATGTATGTATGAAACTTGTTTGGTCATATGAAACCAGCAACTCATAAAATTGTGTGGGTTTGTTTGTGGAGGAGAAATTCAGAACCGAACCTGCCACACTTGTGCACTGTCACACACACACCTTGAAACCAAAGTCTTGAGAAGTGTGTCAAGCTAAGCAAGCTTTCTTCAAACAGCTTTTTGTTAAGATTTCTGGGCTTATTGATGTGATCAACTCAGATCGTGAACCAAAGTCGTCAACTCACGTCGATTGCCGAATGCCATGCAGCATTGTTTCTCGCGCTCACTCAGGGCTGTTTTTAGTTGAGGACTGAAGTTAACGATCTCAGTTGACCACACATCAATTAGCCTATTTTTGCATAAAAATACAAACCCATGTCATTCATCCCAGATTGTAAAGTGAGAGGTTTCCGGCAGCACAGTGAAGTGATAAGCGGTCATGCAGTTCTGATCATCGTAAAGTCGCGTGTTCTCACTCGTTGAGGCGCTTTTTGCAACACGCACGCAATTCTGGTCACTCGCAGGCGATACCGAGACTCAATCGTGTCTTGCCTCCACTATGTGGGTACACTACCAGAAGTACATACGTAACCAATTGTGAATTGGTTGACGCAGAAGGTCGTCTGATATTGTCGATTGGGTGTTGAACGAAATTGCGGCATTGAGCCGGTGGGCGGCCTAACAATAACGTGACAAGAGGGTTGATGGGACATGCAGCATGTAATATGTATGTACCTACATACATTAGCTTCAAAGCGCGGTCGAATCTGGCGTTGTGGGACAACTCTGGATAACATGCCCACTCTTTTGATACTCCCCCAATCGACTCACCACTGAGCCATTCGCTGCAAGGCTCGTTCAAAACCGCAGTGTTACAAAATAATTTTAGATACTGTACAATACCTGTCAATTCCAAACTGGTATAGAGCCGAGCCATCATTATGTACGTTTCTTCAAATCTCCATAAAAAACACCTGTTCTTAAAATGGGGGTATTCGTTTAGCTCGCACCGAGCCGTAGTCCAGGCAAGGGGAAAGGTTTTCGTCTCAGGCTATAAAATTGTAGGCTTGGGCTTACGTTAATGTTCAGGCTTACGTTCGGGTCTTGCATACACCTTTTAACATCAACAGATCAACCGCAGACCTGGCTAAGTTTGAGCTCAAAAACGATTGCACCCCAGCGCGAGCTAAATCGGTACCAAGTTTGGAAAATAAGCCAAGGTGGTTCGTTCTGTATTTTGGCGTTTTTCTTCCTTTCCATGACAGTAGTATAGGGCGCGGACCTGTCCCGCAATGCTTAAGCATAGGCGTCTGGACGTTGACCTGTCCCGCAAGGGGATTTCTGTCCCGCAAGGCAGGATCGGAGTCTAGTGTGGTATAGTAAGTTTCTAATTTCGTTGCCTCACGCATCTTTACAGACACAGCAAAACTCCCGTTCGAAGTCGAGGCAGGCAACAAGCTCAACACACACAGTCAACAAGCCACGCAGCTGACACGCACAGCTTGTGTGACTGAAACATTCGAAACGCACACGATCCAGCTGCGTGGCTTGTTGACTGTGTGTTGAGCTTGTTGCCTGCCTCGACTTCGAACGGGAGTTTCCCTGCGTCTGTAACAATGCATGAGGCAACGAAATTAGAAATTTACTATACAAGGCAGGATTGGACTATAGTGGGATGTTTAAGCTTAAGCCTAAGCCTGGGTGATGACCTGTCCCGCAAATGCTTCCAGAACATTCTAGAACATTCCAGGCGACTTCCAGAACATTCTAGGGATGATGTTTAGACGGTGGGAATTTCCTGGCTGGCCGATGTTTCAAATAGTATATAAGGAGTAGTGTTTTAGGCATTTCATCACTATGGCTTATTTGTGTCCTGAGTGCCACTTGAGTTTTTCTCGTCCTTGGAACCTTCGTCGTCATCAAAGAACGCACATGATGGACTCTGAAAAGGATTCAGTCGTCAGCTCGGAACAATCCGACATTGAGGAGTGTGACTCGGCGTCCGACACCCGTAGTGAGACTACAGAGGAAGAGCAAATGGATCAGTCGGAGGAAGACAGTTCTGAAGAATATTGGAGGGAAGCCATTCAAGAGGCTTTGGAGGACATTAACTTTGAAAAAGTGGAAAGTCCTGAAGATTTTCTCTCTGAACCACTTCTTGGCGTGTTTGTACAGCAGTTACAAGAAGCTGTGGAACGTCACTTTCGGTTCGTGAGAGGAATTGAGTTTGCAGAGCTGTATGAGCGTATCAATCGTATGGATGAAAAGTATCAAGAAGAAGGGTTCTCGGAAGATGAGGCGACGGACACGGCTTGGCATGATCACAGATTTGCCATCCGCAAACTGTTGAAAGAAAATATGGATCTGATTGAAAATGCAATGGAGCATGGAAAAGAAGAAGAGTGATGTGTTTTGTTGTGATTACTTAGTTTTAGATTCTGTGTTTTGAGGTATGACTCTGAGTTGTTGTGAGTCGACTCTGAGTTGTTGGGAGTCGACTCTGAGTTATTGTGAGTCAACTCTGAGTTGTGGTGAGTCGACTCTGAGTGACTCGGAGTTGGGTCTGAAAACACGGAATTAGTATGATAACCTTATTATTAGGCGTGTAACTTTGTTTCGGTGTTTTGAGGCATGGCTCTGAGTGGTTGTGAGTCGACTCTGAGTGGTTGTGAGTCGACTCCGAGTTGTTGTGAGTCGACTCTGAGTTGTTGTGAGTCGACTCTGAGTGACTCGGAGTTGGGTCTGAAAACACGGAATTAGTATGATAACCTTATTATTTGGCATGTAACTTTGTTTCGGTGTTTTGAGGTATGACTCTGAGTGGTTGTGAGTCGACTCTGAGTTGTTGTGAGTCGACTCTGAGTTGTTGTTACATAATAAACGATCCAACCAATTATTAACGGCATTTTTATTGAACCAAACACGGTAACACTACATAACACAGCACAAACAAAAATAAACATTCTGAGCCACGCCCCATGTGCCTACGCAGATGCAGCATGTCTCCGACGCAGAATAAACATAATGAGCCATGCACCATGTGCAAAGGCAGATGCTGCATGATTCATTGACACACTAATCAACATTTGTAACCAAAAGGAACACATTGACCTGTAGGTAACACGCGAGCTTTGTCATAAACAACAGAGAATTTCTTGGACTGCGTCTTAGTCACAATGCTACGATCAGATTCACGCACAATTTTAGGAGCAACAACATTAATATCACCACAATCACCACATTCCAAATATTTCAAAACCGTGTCCTTCAAAGTGATGAAGTTCAACTGTTCACTTGCTAAATGATTCAAAGTCTGTCCACGGATCTTGATCTTGGTCTTTCCGTCATCCGTCTGGTACGCGTACGCCTTTGGTCCGGCCGTCACAAACTCCCTGATGGTGTGGCCGTCCAGTTCATCCGTCATCATTCCTAGGTAGTCCCCAATTGGCGGCTGGTACACGTCTCCTGGTCTTGTGACGTACACGACGGAGTCAGTGTCAAAGTAGAGCGCGCGATCACCGAGCTGTTCCAAGTACGTATAGAGCTTGAGTCGCGCCTGAGCCGTTACCCAGGCAGCGATGGTGGTGTTTGAATTCTCCAATTCTTCCACGAATGCTTCCAACGCCCGGTAGGTGACCATGAGCATGCCGTCATTGACGATGGTGAACCCTTGCATCTGGAGCTTGTCATCATAGGCCAACTTTAGGAACCGCTGTGGGTCCTTCACGTACTACTCCATCTTGGTCTGGTCCGACCGCTGCCCAAACTTGCCCCAAAAACTGTTGAGACAAAGCTTGGCAAGCATCCTGAGTCCCTCATTGCGCTCCACTTTGCTCTTCTCCAGCAGAATTCCCTCCTTCTCCTGATACTGTTTGATGTACGCGTTTTGGTCTTCTTCTGTCTTCACCCAGCTGGGCCATCCTGAGGCTTCCTGCTTGATCTTGAGGAAACAGTTGATGTAATCAGTGAACAGCCCGCCGGTGCCTGTTGTTGAATCATGCAGCTCCCATTGGTCATAATGATATACTTCTGCGATTTCTTTGACGATGTAGCCGCGATCCATAGCAGCGTAGAGTTCACAGGTAGGCCAAGCGCCCCAGATTTCCCTCTCCTCAGGCTGATGGGGACAGCCTCCATTGTTATGGGCGGCAGCGCAGGAGCCGCACAGGTGAAACAGTAGCTTTCCGTCCTGACGCACGGGCAGAACAGGATGAAGTAGATTTTGAGGAGGTAGAACCAGACACTTTATCAGGCCGTGATAGGGGCGTGTGGTGATGTCAGCGAAGTTTTCCGTCACAACCGTTGGATGTCCGGTGGGGAAGCGGCCATATTTACAAATATAAGGATAAAGGGAACAGATATCAATGTAGTGGATGGATTCTTCAGGTGCGGCCTTCCAGTGCATCCAACGACAATTGGTTCTTCCTCCAAAGAATGCTTCCCTTGGGTCCATTGGATCTTGCACTTTGACGGCTTTGATGAACGCTGATAGTTCCGGATCCTGCTTACATTCCTCACGGAACATGCATTCCCACATTGTGGTAACGGTGTATCCTTGGGCCTCCAATGCTGCAGTCCGGTCTTCTGTGGCTTTTAGCGCATCTCCTGCTTTCTCTCCTGTGGGCAGGCGTGTGTGAGGATCTGGGAAACAGTCTGAACAACCATGATAGGCGCATCCATTGAACTCAAAGACCTGGCTGGGGTCTGAGCGAAGCTGGCCGTCCACTTTGTAGTTGCCGACCCGAACCTCTCCTCCATTGATGGCGTGTTGAATTTGAAGATTTTGAGAATGTGACAGCCATTTGATCCACTTGATTGCTATGGCCGAATGTCTGTCCTTGACTCTGTACCCTCCATGCGGCATCACTGCAATGGTGTTGGGACGTAGGAAGTTCTTCTTGAATACTGCCATGCAGGTGCTGGCGATGGTAGTTGCCGAGGTGAAGGGGTCCAGGTTGTGTTGAGACATCATCAAGGCGCGGAATTTCATGCACGCTTGCCTCAGAATTCTCACGTCTGTCCTGCAGTAGCCGACCAATTCTTCTTGAAAATTCCAGATCTTGCCTTTAGCGGTTTCTTCTTTATGCCATTGGATCAGCTGTTCACGTGCGTTCCCCTTGAGTTGTTCAGGGCCGTAGTATTTCAGATCAGGCAGAGGCCCGCTGTAGTCCCAGTTGGTCATCTTGTTGAACAGATGAGGGAACGTACCCTTTGAGCCAGGTATACCCATGGCTTTGGGCAGAGCAGAGAGGGGAAGAGGGAGGAAATTGAGGCTGTCCAAGAATGTTGTGCCTGTTGATGGAACGTGGATTTTGAAGAGCTCCAGGCCTTTGGGGATGACTTGGGGTTGAATGGCTTGTTGGTGTAGATATTTGAGGACAAACTGCCCATCAAAGCCCTTTGAGTTGTGGGCGATGACGATGGCTCCTTTGTTGGCGGGGGAGAGCACCCAGTTGCAGAACTGTTCCACCGCGTCTGTTCCTTTGAAGAGATGATCCCTAGTCTCACAATTTCCACAGGGTTGTTCCGATTCATAGCAGGCATCACAGACTTTCTCAGCACAGATGCAATTCACTTCATGTAGAAAGATGGGACCATTGCCTGTGTGGCCCACCAGCTTGTCCTGCATGGTTTCCAGATCATAGAAGATGAAGCAGGACGCTTTTTTGGTGTTGCTGCTGAGCGGCTGAAGGTAGCACTGATGAGATGTGGAGTCCACATGTTGCTTGCAGAACCGACATTTGACTAGACCACACTGATGAGCGCCACGACGCTCATGCACATCTTGAGAACACACCTGGGAGTGCCACACCTGTTGACAGGTGGAGGACATTTTGCGTTTGTTGCTGCCTGGGATGTTTGTGCCCTTTTCCAGAAGATGGTTTTCATAACAGATGTTGCTGACGAAGCGACGATTGCAGTTATTGCAGTAGATTTCCTTGTCAGGGATACATGGCGGCTGGTTGAAACATTTGGTGCACCGTTGACCGCAGTTGATGTGGGTGCGCTTTTGTTTGTAGGCTTTGTTGCACTTGTAGCAGAAGTAATTGTTGTCAAAGAATGAGGGAAGGGAGGTAATGGGCTCAAAATGACCTTTGTCCAATAGAAGATTGATGTCAGGGCCAGTTCCTTCTTCATAGATGATGGATAACATGTGCTCACTGGAAATCACGCGGATGTGGTAGGCTCCAAGAGCTGAATGGAGAAGTTTCAATTCTGGAATGCCACAGGGGCCACGGTGGTCTTTCAGGCCTGCTTGTTCCATAAGTTCCAACGCTAACTTCTTTTGCTGCGTGCGCCTGTTGGTATCACCTTGGATGACAGTTTTGTACAGCTGGGGATCTTCTTTCTTGTGGATGCGACATTTTGCTGTGACCAAGGACCGGGCGAGGCACAGATTACCTGTGTTGGTGATGGTGATGAGTGCTCCTCCATGCCCGCGTTTTGAATTCAGCCATGCTTTTAGGTTGCCTCTTGGGATAGGTTTCTTCCGACCGCTGCCTTTTGGTGAATGGATAATGTTGACCGTCCAAACCATTCTGTCGTCCAGGGTGAAATTGATGTTGCTCTGTACGGCGCTTTCAATG
>JASAMV010007293.1:0-14839 GCA_030248065.1 Rhynchonema sp. JSB1_4
TTTTACGCCTTACGAGATGTGTATTCAGCAGTCAACATTTTAGGCTACGAATCATCCGAAATGCACCATGTGGATCACATCAGCCAATGTTCGACCGACCACCAGGATGTACAGGTGCTCGAATGTGTACGCCATTTGGTGGATGTTGTCTGTGAGCGGACGGCACTCGCTAATCGGTTGGTGCATCGTGATGTTCTTGGATTATGCATATTTAGGCTTAGGCTTAGCAGGTTTGCATTCAGGCTTTGGACAGGCCTGACTCACCGCCGGGCGCGAGTTTTACTAGTGCCCTGTTTACATATAGCTGATGTGGGTAGAATATCAAATTTTGGTGATCACACCAGATGAACTATGCGGATCAATCTGATCGTATCTGACCATGTCTACCGATATACGATCCGAACAGAAGACTTGAAAAAATATTCAAAACCAGTCCATCGCTGAAACCTGAAATGTTTCTAAAAGGGCCCTTATAATGAAGCGTGACTGTTGCAGGGTGCACCCGTGGCGTCGTCGGCGTCGCGAAGTGCCCGCCAATTATCGTTACGGCTGGTGGCTGGTCGACGGCAGCAGTCAGCTGGAGCAACTGCGCAATTCGTGCATGCACAGGGGCATCAGGGAACGGGCATTAGCGCGCGTGCTCGGCAGACACGAGGACAAGATGCAATCCGCGGCTGACAGCGCCGAAAAATGTGCGTCTTTAGCTGGGTTCCTGTCAGTTTTGGTTTCATTTTCGTCGGATTTACCTAGAAGTGATGAACGCATCTGAATTGTAAAGGCCTAACTATACTTCGTTCTCTCGGAGAACAAAGAACAAATTCTCGTGCGCTGATTGGTCCACGTATGTTCAGCAGCCAATCAGCGCCCGAGAATTTGTTCTTTGTTCTCTGAGAGAACGAAGTATTAGAGGCCTTTATGAACACTTGAATTTTTGAATTCAGCGATACAGGCGTTCGAGATTTGCTATTGCCACTAACTTCGACCAGCGTAAAAGTCGTATCAAGACAAGTTCCAATGATGAAAAAAATGAATGGGCCAGGAAACCAATCAGTTAAAAAGCTCACACATACTGTACAACCATGCAAATCTGTTCACGAAGTTTGAACGAAATCGTATGATAGTGTTGTTTTTAAGCCAACATACTCTCTCTCAGAAACAAAGAACATTCTCGCGCGCTGAAAAACAAGCGCGAAAGAAGGGGGTCAAATTGCTGCAGTGTCGTTCACTGAAATCGACGCAACAAGTCGTATGGACGAGCGATCGATCAATCTGACTGCACTGCAACGCCTGTTGGACATTGTGGTCGAATTTGAGGAGAAGATTGTTCACGCAAATGTGCATTCTCAGGTGCGGGTGTGGTGATCATCATTGGAATATTAGTCGCGTGAGCACTGCAGAAGCTCTTTCCCATTTGTGGTTTGGTGTTGTGATTTTTTGTTAGGCTTGATACTAAGCTGGGCGCAAGTCTCAGTTTTTGACCAAGTTAAACCACAGCCGATTTGTCAGTTCTTCTTTATCTCACATGCACGCATCTTGCTAAAAGCGAGAATTTCGAACTACACGCTGTACCTCCTTGAGATGAGGTGAATGGAGGGGGTCTTAACTTTTTTCAGCATAATTATTGTTCACACAATGGTAGAATGCTTGATTTTGTGTCTGCCAAGGAAGAATCTTTTTGTTGCAGAGCTGGCAAGCATGGAAAGACGAAATCGACGCCGACGCCAGCCAGTTTACGAGTAAGGACCCGACGGTGCTATTGGATCGACTCAAGACGCGATTGCTGCAAATGCAGGAGCACATCGAGAAACGATACCTGCGTGCGGCGTTCCACATTGGGTATTTGGGGGAACTTTATTACAGTACTTGACTGTTATTACGAGCGAAAAGAACCTGCCTGTTTGAAGCTGGTTTTTTGGCTCTGTTGTTCTTGGGGATGTCACGTGGCCATTGCTTCAATTCAATATATTTTTCGGCCCTGTGATAATACGGATTTCAACACCGGTTGAGCTTTCCTGAAGTGTTGGTTTCAGACATTGTTACCATTGGCTTTTGGAAACAAATTTGCCAGGGGCGTTCGCACTGTCGGTGTGTCTGCGAAAGCACGGCGAAACAGACCAACATCACTGCCCTCAGTACAATTTTACAACTTTTTATGATCTTGTAATCATCTCGGAGACCGACGAAAGAATCGAAAGTCATGAACACGGGGAGGAACGTAAAGGGCACTTTATACTTGGTACCGTGTTGCCATACAAGCAACATTTTCTCGGGCGTTGATTGGCTCATGCGCGACCAACAGCCAATCAGCGTCTCAGAAAATGTTGCGTGTCTCGCAATAAGACAAAGCATAAAGTGGCCTCAAAATGACGTCCCCACCAAATTAGCGAAGATGTTAGCGTCCTCAATCAACGCAACGCTCACATTTGCAGCAGTCAACTAGTGCCATTCGACATGTTGCTTTTGAACGGCAGTGGTCACGTCGGTGACAGCACAACAGCAACCGCTGACGAACAACAAAGCAGTCAGGGGTCGGACGTGGAGGATGGCACAAAGACATCGACTCCGGATGCGGAGGAAAGTGGGGATGAACAGGACACCACACTCAACATTGGCCTGCCGACTAGTGGACAGCTGCAGGTATGTACTATGTGAATGCGTCTTGGTACAGTGGACTGACTGTAGAATCGCTAAGGCCGCTCTCTGACACCAGCGGAGAGCAGAGCGAAATTTCGCTCGTGCTCTCTGATACCAGCGAAATTTCGCTGCGGAATTTCGCAGGTGTCAGAAAGCGGCCTGACAAACAACGCTCTCCAAGCCGTCTGCTGGCATGATGGTCGGTCGAATCGGGTCGAGAAATACGAGATATAATTTCGGCTTGCCGCTATATTCTACAGTTTTGCCAATTAAATTTATTAATTGAAGGCACTGGTGGCAAATTTTGCTGCGCTCAAAATAAAGCTTTCGCAATTTTACAATTTACAATGTCAAAACCCTTATTATATAGTGATTGTTTATTGATACACGCATAAGTAACTCAGTTTGTGCAAAACATGGTTTTTACACTTCTCCGACAACTCGTTTTTATTTTGACGTTGTGTCGGTTTCAAAGGCAATCATTCCCGATTTTGCTCAAAATTTACAGCCTACCTTCCACCAGGAGTCCATTGACATTCGGCAACAGCCAATAGTTGCGGTGGTAACGGTCCTGACCGTACGGGTGCACTCTGACGCGATTTGAGGTGTCCTGCAGCTTCTGCCGCAAGTCGCTTACGTCCCTTTCCAGACTCTCGGCCACTTTCTCCAGCTCATCAACCGACATGCGTTTCTCCTGCAACCGTGCATTGTGCGTTAGCAAAAAATGTGCTTTTTGGTTGTTATGCCGACTGCGACCTGTTTTGAACCGAGACGGCTGGTGCACCAGGTCATCCTCAGTGTGAATGCACCAAACGATGGCCATGTGAGATCAGAAAAGCTGAGAGCAGATCTTATTGGTCTCAGAAAGCACAAAACTGAATGTATACAAGTGAGAAGGCACCTTTCGTGAATCCGACCCAATGGTGCCCCCTACCTCTTCAGTAATCACATCAGCGGGATAGGTGATGCCCAGCGGCATGGCCGGCAGTTGTATGAGATCATCGGTGTTGTCGGGTGTCGGCGGTGGTGGACGACTGATGACGTCATTGATGATGTGCTTCAGCTCCTCGCTGTACTTCACTTGTGCGTTACGGATCACTACTGTAAACATAGTATATACTACGTGCGCATAGTCCAACCACGTGCTCATGAGACGGACCCCTTTGAGCTCGCTCGGCCACACACAAAAAAACGCCCGGTACACGGGGCTCTCCCCAAAAAAAAGAAAGAATCGGCCGGGGACACATACAAAAATCCCCGCCCAATTTTTCGCGCCCTCCGAAAAAACGCCGTCCAACACACAAAGTTTGGGAGCGGAAAGGGAAATGCACGGAGGGGGGGACCGTTTTTTAAAGCAGGTTTATCTTTCCTTCTTCCGAAAACGGGAACCGGAACAAGAACCGTCAAGCACCCAAAAAAGCGCCAGGGGGGGTACAGTCTATCCTCTTTGCAGTGACCACTCCCCTACCCGCACCCACCCGAGAAGCGAACGGTAGTTTGCCCGTCCCCGAAACTGTTGCCGCCTCCAAAAATATCAACCACTCTCTAGTGTTGTGAATGTTGTTCAAAGCCCTTATTCACAGCCGACGAGTGCGGGCTTAGCAGTAGGGCGAAATCCAAGATCTGCCCAACTTGCACATGGAATCAAATTCACATCGTACATGTGCAAAGGGTTTTTGGTCAGCCTGTTTTTTTCACGGACGGGCGAACGGTGCCCCAGGTCATCGTCAGGGTAAATTTACCACATGAATACCAACCTGCAATTGGTTTGTCATCATCATCGTCATCGTCTTCTTCCACAATCGGTGGTTTCGGTTCGTCCTTTGGTTCCGTCTTTATGCCGGGTTTTAGGGGATCGCGAACGCTTGACACTGAGGGCGTTGCGTTGGCCGAGATTTTCGGATGAATTTCAATATCGGCCGTGTCCGGCGGTGCTGATGTTTCAATTTTGACCGCTGCGCCTGGTGATGCCAATTCTGGCTCCACTTTTTTCAC
Source organism: Rhynchonema sp. JSB1_4 (assembly GCA_030248065.1). Taxonomy (NCBI): domain Eukaryota; kingdom Metazoa; phylum Nematoda; class Chromadorea; order Monhysterida; family Xyalidae; genus Rhynchonema; species Rhynchonema sp. JSB1_4. The sequence continues at coordinate 4,630 of JASAMV010007293.1, forward strand.
ATCGCCTTCTAGCACAACTGTTGATGTTTCATCGGGTTCGGATTTTTCATTATCGATGTTCGTGTCGGGTTTAGTTTCCGTGTTCACTGTTTCTTCTCCGGTTGTTTTTTGTTCGCTGTTCTCGTGTTCTTGTTGTTGTTTGTCCGTTGTTTGTTCCTGTTGTTCCTTGTTGTTGGTTTGTTCGTCCTGTTCCTGTTTCAAGCGCTTGCGCGCTTGCAGGCCGCGAATTCTGAAATGGAACGCTCAAGTTTTCATTTCATCGAGTCTGACCTAGCGTCTTTGCAAATCAGGCGATGAGAAACAACGTACAACGTGTTTTGAAATCATGGACGCAAATCCTCCCAGAACGTATAGGTGTAGGTAGTTGATGCAAGGTTGTGACATAATTCATTGAGACACTCCAAAACTGCGGTACCCGACATCATTTTCAGTCCTCTGCTACGAAACGTCACTTCAAAACTCTATACGCAGACGTGCGTCAACCATCTCGCAACAGCCGAAAGACATACATACAATCTCAGTTTTCCATCGGCAATCCACTTTTCGCCTTTGATACGAGCGACCTCGTCAATATTGCCCTCGATTTCGCGCACCACATTGCGACAGTACAAGAGTTCGTTGCACATGTACGCCAGAATGGATGCCTTGTCGTCAGCGACCAGCGCCTCGAAACATCGACTCTCCAACAGGCACCCAGCTGCAATTATATGTGGATGGCGTGAAACATCATACTGTTCAGCGCGAGTGAAAGTGTTATTGTACATAGTTGTAGAATCAATGTCAACTTTAACAGCAAGCCCCATCACAGCTGTTGGCCGTTGGACCGGCTAGATACACACAATATTTTATATATTTGGGTCGCTTTCTGCGACAGCACCTACAATTTGACCAGCTTAAAATTTACAATTGTGCAGGACAACGAACCTATAAAATATATACAGTATAAGGTCTCATTCTGTACCTTTTGTCCATCACTGTCCCTCGACAACAAGAACAATTTGAGTAATTCGGAATAGTTGTGTTTCTTCACGCCGACCTCCTTAACCGATTGGCCAAGAACAGTGCGACCGCGCGGCCCGCTTGGCATGCCCGGATACTCGAGTACCAGTGTGAGGAGCACCTGTGCGTATATATAATGCGTGTGAAACATCGGCATGCACACCGCGGTCTCAAACTTGGTGATCGGATCGGTCCGATCTTGGTCATGAGACCAGTGCGTGATTCACTGACGCCACTTTATTTTGACCAGCGTAAACTTTTTTATTGTCGAGAAATTTTTTCTTACTTTACACGCTGGTCGAAGTATCAACGGTCATCGCTGATCAGTCTCCAACGATCAAGATCAGACAGATGATCAATCTTGACGCCGGCAAAATGGCTACTTTTGTGACTCATTGACACAAGTACCACCGTATACCTTGCAAAGTTTGCGTGCGGCCTTTATTTTGACTTGATCGTTGAGCAATCCAGCGTGCACGTCGTCCAAGGTGGGCATGTAGTTCAGATCTGGAAACATGCATCGATGTGAAGCATTTAGCGTTTAAAGGCGCAAATCAAAAAGCCAAACAATAGAAAAACAGCACTGACCAATTTTCAGTACATGGCCGAAAGTGGCGATAAACTCCATGACCATTAGGAGATCGGCAAATGCTTTGCCAGAAATACCGAGATTGCTGATGCGTGTGAGATCGGGGAGGATGCTGCAAACAAAACTGATTGTAATGTGGTTGACGCAAGTCGGCTCCCTTCAGTCCACACAGTTAGTCAGTCACTCTGAAAAATCATTCCTGGCTGTCAAACCCAACATTCAATTCCTCGGCGTTACCAATTCTATCTTTTCGCGCAATTTTTGCGCGCGAATTTTGAGTATTGTACAAAACCATTACCTATGAGCGGTTCGAATCGTTAAATATCGACGGGCGCAACAAGAACCAAAGGGGACCAAATCCGCAACTAACGAGTAGGGGTACAACGTCAGCAACATTCTTGTGAAAAGTTCTAAGCAATTAACGATAAATTGACACCGAGCGGGGCGTACCAAAGTCGTTCCCCCAAAACAATTTTAAAAAAAAGCAATTTGGTTTCATCAATATCAGATCGTCCGGCGTGGGTCGCTCCGGTTCCGTCAAGTCGGCGAACCATCAGCGTTCGGATTATTTGGCAACAATTGGCGGAAAGTGTATCGCCTCCTGTCTCGAGGAGCATCCCTCCACACTTGGTAGTAATGCGCGATATGAGCGCGGGTGGAACAAAGATGAAGTTTTTTGTTCATTGAAGTTTTTATTTAGATTGTGACAGTAGCTGGAGCCAATCGTCGTTCATATACGGTACGAAGCATTATTTTATGTTTTTTATAAGAATGCTTTTGCTTTGAAAATAAACTGCTTGGTACCTCAGATCATATCGCATAGCAAAGCAGGCGGTCAAGATTAGAGCGATACAAAAGTTTACGAGAATAAAGAGTAGTAATAAAAAAAAAATAGTCATAACAGGATACCAGGAAGATCGGAAAGAAAATTTTCCGAGAAAATTCAGCTAAAGAGTTATTATAGAGAGGAAAAGGCAAGAGAGTGTATAATTTATCTCGGAACAAGCAGAGGCAATGCAGGGGTGGCAAAGACATGTTAAGGTTCGAAGGCGGATTGCGCATAGTAAGTTGTTGGCGGGGCGGGGTCATAGTCCTACGCTCACATACTTTTTTCTCCTTTTCGGTACATTATATTTGCGAATGTTGTGTATTATGCACTTTGGTTCCCACCTGGACTCGTACCCGCCCCGCCAAAGGAGCCACTAGCATGTCAGATTACAGCCCCTAGAAAGTACATGCTGCACTCGAATTCGAGCAAATATGGTTCAAGATATCACCTCCGAGTCTAATCGTAGTCGTACAATACTTGTAATCATAGTGCTTGCTGGCAACGTCGATAAGTGTTTATATGGTGATGTTTCAGGCTCTGATGCGACTGGACGAGGCAGAAGTGCAAGACGCGATCGAGCAGCTGGCTGCGAACAAAGCAACATCGGCTATGCTGATTTAGACACAACTAGTGGAGGTCAGTGTTGCTGATGTCGTTGATGTTCTTTTGGGTCACCCACTGATCAAACTCGATGTGGTTACACTTGTCTCTGGTGTCTCTGCTCAGATATTTTGTAACAAGAGTGTATGACAGTTGATGTGCTTCTGCTTTGCGCTTTTCGGTTAGGGTCGGATCAAATAAGAATGTGTAACTATCTTACATGATGTAAAAACACATACAGTACCGGGTGCAATTCTAGAAGCTGTAAAGTTAGTCGCGTGCATGCGCGGGTGCCCGCGCGTGCGAACCCGTGCAAAGTATAGGCAAATGTCGAAGTAACTTCGCGTGCACGCGAAGTTTTGCGCGTGCGCTGGCGTGCGCTCCCTCCCTATGTTTTAGCACTAGGAAGTCGCTTGCACGCGCGTGCACGCGACTTCAACTTTCAGCCTAGAATTGCACCCGGAACTGTACATACAGTGGTTATAGTACCTGTGGTACACAGGCTGTCTGCCAGCGGACTACATACATACGTATGTACATTGTATGTATATGTATACCACACACTACTCAACTATTGATGCACGCGACTTCAACTTTCAGCCTAGAATTGCACCCGGAACTGTATATTTCGGTGCAAAATTGATAACATAATTATGCAAATAAATGCGCTATTTTAAAACTAAATACTTGACCGGCCTGCTTTGCATATGACGATATGATCGTGAGGTACCAAGCAGTTTAGTTTTCAAAGCAAAAGCATTCATTATAAAAAACATAAGAATAAAAAGTGCTTCGTACCGTATATGAACGACAGATTTGGGCTCTCAGCGTACTGTGCACAATCTACAAAAACAAAAAAACTGTCCAATGGAACAAAAAACTTCATCTTTTGTTTTCCAGTGGAGACCCCGCGCTCATCAGAGCGTTTCGCCGCCATTACGGTCAACCAAGTGATGGAGGCGATGCTGCACGCTCGCAGCAAACAGGAGGCGGATCAATTGGCGCAGGCCAGCCTTGTGCCGCCAATGATGTTGCCAAATAATCACGAACGCTCATATTCGCCAAGACGTGACGTAAACCCGGTCGGCGGCGGGAGTCGGTCGCGACGACCCACGCCACAGGACGATCTCGATATTGATGAAACCAAAGTTGGCTTTCTTTGTTAAAAAATTTTTTTTGGGGCGCAACTTTTGGGCGTCATTTGGGCTACCGCGCCACCAAATGGACACTTCCGGCCCGGCTGCTGTCCAATTTACATGCCGCATTAATTGGCATGTCAGAAAACTTTGTCAGCAAGAATGTTGCTGACGTTGTATCGACCCTCAGGCTGCGTTAGCTTAGGCACGGATCTTGGTTACGCCCTGTTGGTTCTGTCGGTTAGGGCACACATACGATCATTTAAACGATTCGAACCGCTCATCAGGTCAAGTGGAGCCGACTTGCGTCAACCACATTACAATCAGTTTTGTTTGCAGCATCTCCCCGATCTCACACGCATCAGCAATCTCGGTATTTCTGGCAAAGCATTTGCCGATCTCCTAATGGTCATGGAGTTTATCGCCACTTTCGGCCATGTACTGAAAATTGGTCAGTGCTGTTTTTCTATTGTTTGGCTTTTTGATTTGCGCCTTTAAACGCTAAATGCTTCAACATCGATGCATGTTTCCAGATCTGAACTACATGCCCACCTTGGACGACGTGCACGCTGGATTGCTCAACGATCAAGTCAAAATAAAGGCCGCACGCAAACTGTGCAAGGTATACGGTGGTACTTGTGTCAATGAGTCACAAAAGTGCAGCCATTTTGCCGGCGTCAAGATTGATCATCTGTCTGATCTTGATCGTTGGAGACTGATCAGCGATGACCGTTGATACTTCGACCAGCGTGTAAAGTAAGAAAAATTTGCCCGACAATAAAAAAAGTTTACGCTGGTCAAAATAAAGTGGCGTCACGCACAAGTCTAACGACCAAGATCGGACCGATCCGATCACCAAGTTTGAGACCGACTATTACATTTCACACACCGCGGTGTGCATGCCGATGTTTCACACGCATTATATATACGCACAGGTGCTCCTCACACTGGTACTCGAGTATCCGGGCATGCCAAGCGGGCCGCGCGGTCGCACTGTTCTTGGCCAATCGGTTAAGGAGGTCGGCGTGAAGAAACACAACTATTCCGAATTACTCAAATTGTTCTTGTTGTCGAGGGACAGTGATGGACAAAAGGTACAGAATGAGACCTTATACTGTATATATTTTATAGGTTCGTTGTCCTGCACAATTGTAAATTTTAAGCTGGTCAAATTGTAGGTGCTGTCGCAGAAAGCGACCCAAATATATAAAATATTGTGTGTATCTAGCCGGTCCAACGGCCAACAGCTGTGATGGGGCTTGCTGTTAAAGTTGACATTGATTCTACAACTATGTACAATAACACTTTCACTCGCGCTGAACAGTATGATGTTTCACGCCATCCACATATAATTGCAGCTGGGTGCGCTGTTGGAGAGTCGATGTTTCGAGGCGCTGGTCGCTGACGACAAGGCATCCATTCTGGCGTACATGTGCAACGAACTCTTGTACTGTCGCAATGTGGTGCGCGAAATCGAGGGCAATATTGACGAGGTCGCTCGTATCAAAGGCGAAAAGTGGATTGCCGATGGAAAACTGAGATTGTATGTACTGTATGTGTTTCGCGGCTCGTGGCGAGATGGTTGACGTACGGTTTTGCGTATAGAGTTTTGAAGTGACGTTTCGTAGCAGAGGACTGAAAATGATGTCGGGTACCGCAGTTTTGGAGTGTCTCAATGAATTATGTCACAACCTTGCATCAACTACCTACACCTATACGTTCTGGGAGGATTTGCATCCATGATTTCAAAACACGTTGTACGTTGTTTCTCATCGCCTGATTTGCAAAGACGCTAGGTCAGACTCGATGAAATGAAAACTTGAGCGTTCCATTTCAGAATTCGCGGCCTGCAAGCGCGCAAGCGCTTGAAACAGGAACAGGACGAACAAACCAACAACAAGGAACAACAGGAACAAACAACGGACAAACAACAACAAGAACACGAGAACAGCGAACAAAAAACGACCGGAGAAGAAACAGTGAACACGGAAACTAAACCCGACACGAACATCGATAATGAAAAATCCGAACCCGATGAAACATCAACAGTTGTGCTAGAAAGCGATGTGAAAAAAGTGGAGCCAGAATTGGCATCACCAGGCGCAGCGGTCAAAATTGAAACATCAGCACCGCCGGACACGGCCGACATTGAAATTCATCCGAAAATCTCGGCCAACGCAACGCCCTCAGTGTCAAGCGTTCGCGATCCCCTAAAACCCGGCATAAAGACGGAACCAAAGGACGAACCGAAACCACCGATTGTGGAAGAAGACGATGACGATGATGATGACAAACCAATTGCAGGTTGGTATTCATGTGGTAAATTTACCCTGACGATGACCTGGGGCACCGTTCGCCCGTCCGTGAAAACAGGCTGACCAAAAACCCTTTGCACATGTACGATGTGAATTTGATTCCATGTGCAGTTGGGCAGATCTTGGATTTCGCCCTACTGCTAAGCCCGCACTCGTCGGCTGTGAATAAGGGCTTTGAACAACATTCACAACACTAGAGAGTGGTTGATATTTTTGGAGGCGGCAATAGTTTCGGGGACGGGCAAACTACCGTTCCTTCTCGGGTGGGTGCGGGGAGTGGTCACTGCAAAGAGGATAGACTGTACGCATGCAGTATAGATGCATTATGTTTGCAGTTGTGATCCGTAACGCGCAAGTGAAGTACAGCGAGGAGCTGAAGCACATCATCAATGACGTCATCAGTCGTCCACCACCGCCGACACCCGACAACACCGATGATCTCATACAACTGCCGGCCATGCCGCTGGGCATCACCTATCCCGCTGATGTGATTACTGAAGCGGTATGGGGGCACCATTGGGTCGAATTCACGATCAGGGTCTTCTCACTTGCATACATTCAGTTTTGAGCTTCCTGGGACCAATAAGATCTGCTCTCACCTTCTCTGATCTCACATGGCCATCGATTGGTGCATTCACACTGAGGTTGACCTGGTGCACCACCCGTCTCTGTTCGAAACAGCTCGGAGTCGGCAACAACCAAAAAGCACATTTTTGCCAACGCACAATGCACGTTGCAGGAGAAACGCATGTCGGTTGATGAGCTTGAGAAAGTGGCCGAGAGTCTCGAAAAGGACGTCAGTGACTTGCGGCAGAAGCTGCAGGACACCTCAAATCGCGTCAGAGTGCATCCATATGGTCAGGACCGTTACCATCGCAACTATTGGCTGTTGCCGAATGTCAATGGACTCCTGGTGGAAGGTAGGCTGTACATTTTGAGTAAAAGTGGGAATGATTGCATTTGAAACGAACACAACGTCAAAATAAAAACGAGTTGTCGGAGAAGTAAAAAACCATGTTTTACACAAACTGAGCATTTAACGACGCGTGTGTACCTTGGGAAAAATAAATTTCCATGTTCGTTCACTATGAAGAATACTGACTTTTTAAACTTTGGACTAGTCGATGCTGATAGGGTATCGACGGTAGGTTCGCGACAAGGCGCGGTTCACTTTGTGACTAAACTTGTTTGTTTGTTATTTCGCTAGTGTTGTGTTGTTTAGTCAGTTCATTTCATCAAATAGATGATTGACTTTTTCCTGAAATTAACACCGACACCAATTATTTTACGCCTAACGACGAGATGTGTATTCAGCAGACAACATTTTAGGCTACGAATCATCCGAAATGCACCATGTGGATCACATCAGTCAATGTTCGACCGACCACCAGGATGTACAGGTGCTCGAATGTGTACGCCATTTGGTGGATGTTGTCTGTGAGCGGACGGCACTCGCTAATCGGTTGGTGCATCGTGATGTTCTTGGATTATGCATATTTAGGCTTAGGCTTAGCAGGTTTGCATTCAGGCTTTGGACAGGCCTGACTCACCGCCGGGCGCGAGTTTTACTAGTGCCCTGTTTACATAGCTGATGTGGGTAGAATATCAAATTTTGGTGATCACACCAGATGAACTATGCGGATCAGTCTGATCGTATCTGACCATGCTTATCGATATACGATCCGAACAGAAGACTTGAAAAAAATTTCACTAACCAGTCCATCACTGAAACCTGAAATGTTTCTAAAAGGGCCCTTATAATGAAGCGTGACTGTTGCAGGGTGCACCCGTGGCGTCGTCGGCGTCGCGAAGTGCCCGCCAATTATCGTTACGGCTGGTGGCTGGTCGACGGCAGCAGTCAGCTGGAGCAACTGCGCAATTCGTGCATGCACAGGGGCATCAGGGAACGGGCATTAGCGCGCGTGCTCGGCAGACACGAGGACAAGATGCAATCCGCGGCTGACAGCGCCGAAAAATGTGCGTCTTTAGCTGGGTTCCTGTCAGTTTTGGTTTCATTTTCGTCGGATTTACCTAGAAGTGATGAACGCATCTGAATTGTAAAGGCCTAACTATACTTCGTTCTCTCGGAGAACAAAGAACAAATTCTCGCGCGCTGATTGGTCCACGTATGTTCAACAGCCAATCAGCGCGCGAGAATTTGTTCTTTGTTCTCTGAGAGAACGAAGTATAGTTAGGCCTTTATGAACACTTGAATTTTTGAATTCAGCGATACAGGCGTTCGAGATTTGCCATTGCCACTAACTTCGACCAGCGTAAAAGTCGTATCAAGACAAGTTCCAATGATGAAAAAAATGAATGGGCCAGGAAACCAATCAGTTAAAAAGCTCACACATACTGTACAACCATGCAAATCTGTTCACGAAGTTTGAACGAAATCGTATGATAGTGTTTTTCTACTTCTTCTTGTTTTTTAAACACACATACTTCATCTCTTCTCGCACGCAACACCCGCGCTGATTGGCTGTTGAACATACGTGGAACCAATCAGCGCGCAAATTTTTCTCTCTGGAGAACGAAGTATAGTTAGGCCTTTACACTGGTCAAATTGCTGCAGTGTCGTTCACTGAAATCGACGCAACAAGTCGTATGGACGAGCGATCGATCAATCTGACTGCACTGCAACGCCTGTTGGACATTGTGGTCGAATTTGAGGAGAAGATTGTTCACGCAAATGTGCATTCTCAGGTGCGGGTGTGGTGATCATCATTGGAATATTAGTCGCGTGAGCACTGCAGAAGCTCTTTCCCATTTGTGGTTTGGTGTGCAATCGCGTCTTCATTGAATTTGCCAATAGCACCGTCGGGTCCTTGCTCATAAACTGGCTGGCGACGGCGTCGCTTTCGTCTTTCCATGCTTGCGACGCTATCCCAACGGAAAAAGATTCTTATTCCTTGGCAAACACAAGATCGAGCATTCTACCATATGTGAAAACAATAATTGCTGTGAAAAAAGTTAAGACCCCTTCCACTTCGCCTTCATCTCAAGGAGGTACGACGTGTAGTTCGAAATTCTCGCTTTTAGCAAGATGCGTGCATGTGAGATAAAGAAGAACTGGCAAATCGGCTGTGGTTTAACTTGGCCAAAAACTGAGACTTGCGCCCAGCTTAGTACCAAGCCTAACAAGAAATCACAACACCAAACCACAAATGGGAAAGAGCTTCTGCAGTGCTCACGCGACTAATATTCCAATGATGATCACCACATCCGCACCTGAGAATGCACATTTGCGTGAACAATCTTCTCCTCAAATTCGACCACAATGTCCAACAGGCGTTGCAGTGCAGTCAGATTGATCGATCGCTCGTCCATACGACTTGTTGCGTCGATTTCAGTGAACGACACTGCAGCAATTTGACCAGTGTAAAGGCCTAACTATACTTCGTTCTCCCAGAGAACAAAGAACAAATTCTCGCGCGCTGATTGGTCCACGTATGTTCAACAGCCAATCAGCGCGAGAGCTTGTTCTTTTTCTCTGAGAGGACGAAGTATGGTCAAGCCTTAAAAACAACACTATCATACGATTTTCGTTCAAACTTCGTGAACGGATTATTTGCATGGTTGTACGTATGTCGTTTTTTTAATTGATTGGTTTCCTGAGCCACTACGTTTTCATAATTGGAACTTGTCTTTGATACGACTTTTACGCTGGTAAAAGTTCGTCGCAATCAAACAAACGCCTGTATAGCCTAATTCAAAACTCAAGTGCTCATAAAGGCCTAAC
>JASAMV010007295.1:0-43662 GCA_030248065.1 Rhynchonema sp. JSB1_4
CTGACACTCCTTGTTGTGCAACACCATGCTGGATATTTTTCAACGCCATTTTATTCGCTGATCTGCAGTTAGCATCGTGATTACCACGTCGTATAATGCGTTCTTTACAGTGACAGAATGTCAATATAAAGAGGGTAGACTGTCGAGAAATATCACAGTCCACCCTAAATACAGCAACAATTAAGGTCCCCCTTACTTTGCCGCAAACACCCTTCACCAACTATTTTCAATAAATTATCTGTAAATAAACATTCTTCAGAGAGTTGATAAAGTATCTCCAGTGTCACTGACACACGACATCGCTCTGTAACCCTATTGCCCATTGCCCTTCAGAGATGCAAACCTGTGTCTGGGGGTCGGTGCCGGTGACAATATTACCGAATGTGCGCAATGAGGGCGCGATCAGCCCTGGGTCGCCGGACGTGAGGAAGGCGTGCAAACGTGCCAGCACATCGCTGTGATCCAGCAGCACCTGGAGAATAGGCACATGAAGAAAATTGGAATGAAATATGAGTGTCTGAAAAAAAGGAATTGGCTCGTGACCACATGAAATGCCCATCTGACATTACTTGATAGGAATTATGGCCAATAGACGATCGAAGCCGCGGCTAACAAAACCGGAAAAAAACGCTCCCACCTGTATTTCGTCATCACTGCCGTCGGTGATGTAGGACAGCGCCCAGCAGGCGTCGATGTTGGTTTGCTGAAAACAAAAAAGCACAAATTCACAAAAATATTATAAAATAAACTACAAAAAATACAAACAATCGCACTTTATCTGGATGCGACGCGAGCGTGATCACGTGCGGCGTAATGTAGCGCAACAGGTCGACGGACGGATGTGGGTCCTTGTGACGACACAGGTTGGAGAAGATCCACGAAAGTGTTCGGATGAAATCGGCCTGTGACGTTTGGCAACATTTGCACGCAAACGCTACCACTACGACTTATTTCGCGTAGAATTGGAGCACTACCATACTTGGAGTGACGCAAAACAGTTGTTCATGCGGAAGGGAAGGAGCACAGTCAAGAATTTTACGCTGGTCAAATTCCGTGCGCCAAATGAATGACAAAAAAACGGCGAACACATAAACGACAACGTCTGCCACCGTCCGCGAATACAGCGTCATCCAAAAGTCAAAGCAGGCCAAAATGTGCAAAGCTCCCAATTTTCTTCAAACATTAAAATTGTTTATTTAAACCGACTCACAGTCAACTTATCCAGATGTTGCATCATACCGACGAGCGCCGTCGCACCACCGGCCGTTATCACCATGTCACGGTAACGGGCACAATCACCTGCAACGTTGTTGGGATAAATGAGTTTTGGTCAACATGAAAAGGCTCCCTTTATTTTTCGAACGATGGCATCATGAAAAAATCAAGGAATTTTTTGCTCATTTTTATGTTGTCCCAGCAGGAGTTACGCACGATCTATTACTATTGGTATTTTATTTCCACAGCAACTATTCATTGCAAGAATGAAACATTTTTGCAGACAACGTCGACGGCGACACGTGCGGTGCACTTTTCGCTCAAGATGGAAGCATTAGCAAAACAAACAACCATCCACAACATCCAAAAAGTCTCACCAATAATATTTCCGATCGCCCACGCAGCCTGTTCAACAATACGCCATTCGGCCGATCGCAACAAATGTATCAATGGTTCGAGTCCGTTGTTCTGCATCACAATCGCTGTTTCGTCCGCGGTGCCCGACACGATGTTGGTCAATGCCCAGGCCGCCTCGAATTGGATGTCGGCACTGATGAATGGAAATTAAGAGAAAATAATTGGAATGGAAGAAATTGATAATTGCCAACAGTCACTGGAACGACCGGATACGATAGACTCTTTGGCATGCTGATTGTCCAGTTGTTATCGTCATTAAGCGAAACCCACACCGCCCAAACAGTTGCTGTTGCTGCCCGGACCGGGAAGACCAAAGTTAATTTTACGCACTGTAGTGGCTGGGGGGGATGGGGGATTCCCCCCCCCCTAAGGGGTATCTATCTCGAGTCAACCTTAAGGCCAATTTTCGGCAAAAATGTCAAAAAGTACCCATTTTTTAGGCCAATTTTGCAGTAAAATTGCACGCAAAAAAACGGCCTTTTTTCGCCTTTTGACGGACCATAGGGGTATCTTGGGTAGCCTCTGGGGGGTATCTCGAGTAAGTCCGAAACCTTCCCGCCCCCTAGGGTATCTTGGGTCGATTGGCCTGCCACCACACTGATTTTACGGTGCATCCAAAAATGTTCATTTGGGCTGACTGTTGGTCGCGTAAAAACATAAGCTAAGCATTTCATCTTTGTCGAACAAAAAATGTTCCGTTCAGCCGATAAATATTTGTGCAAAAAACTGACTGCTCTCGGTAGATTGTTCATTGGATGAAAGGCTTAAAGCGGCCCCGCCGCTATTGTTTTTTTGTGTTTTCGACCTCCTTTTTTCAGTTTGTATCGTTAGTTGGCACTGGGATCAAGAACATTAACCTTCAAGGTTTACTTCACCGAAAAACTTCACCGAAATGACGATTACTGATCGAAATCGATCCACCAACATGGACGTTCGGGAACAAACCCGCCCAATATTGACGCACAGTCTGTGCATGGAAATCAGGACCCGCAAAGCAAAATTCAAAATCACTGACGGTGGTATAGGCGCCGGGTTACGGTAGCTTGACAAAACATTTGTCTTTTGCAAAAAAGCTAATGTTTTATCAGGCTACCGTGACCTGCTGCCTATATCACGCCCCAGTGATTTTGAATTTCTATTGTAATTCCTGATTATCATGTGCGGATGTGCGTCAATATCGGACAGTTTTGTTCCCGATAGGCAGTGTTTGCGGATTGATTTCGGTGGGTAATAGCCACTTTGGTGAAGTTCGTCAAAATTAATGTTCTTGATCTCGATGCCAACTAACGATGTGAGCAAAAAAAACGTGTTCGAAAATTGAAAAAACAATAGCGGCGCGGCCGCTTTAAACAATCGTAACAAACTTGTCGAGCATAGCTGCCTGAATCAGGGCGGGCACGAGTCCGTGACTGATCACCTCCTGGACAGGCGGACTCTTTGTGCGAGACAAGATTCGTCGAATTCCCTCAACGGATTTGAGAATATCGGCTTCAGTCGGTTGGCCTTTCAGCAGTTGGGCACATTCGGACACGGTTAGCTGGTGCGCTGGGGGCTTTCGCAACTGAAACGATTGCTGTTGTGGTTGATGCGAGAATCCTAATTGATTAACACCCAGCTTTGAAGATTGAATTGGTGTGAAGCAGTGTAGTTCCTGGTCCGGCGGGGAAATTAGTGTACCTCCCTACTTTTTCGGAAGGGAAATTACGCAGTGTACCTCCCTGGGGGAAGGGGGAGACCCAAAATCAGGGAAAAGTCACTATTTGAGGTAGAAAATTTGACCTATTTTTGCCCCCTTTTGGAAAAAAATTCTTCATAAAAAGGGTATTTTGGCGACTTTTAAGAACATTGACCTAAAAATCACACATTTTAAGCCTTAGGACTAAAAATGGCCATTTTAGGCAAAAATTGGGGAAATTAGTGTACCCGGAGGGGAAATTGGTGTGCTAGTGTACCTTGGTCGGGGAAATTAGTTTACCTTGGGGGGTTCCCCCTCCCCCCCAGGAACTACACTGGTGTGAAGGTAGACACCGGACGGACGCCCAGAAAACTGTGCTCGCAAATGAGCCACATGACCTGATAGATTGGCGTTGTCGCTCCCATCTCATTTATCGCTCGTTCGTTTCACTGATTCATAGAAATTTTTACACTTATTCAAAAAAGGCCGGTGATTGTTTGATTTTTCACTTCACTCACTTCGGACTTCACGTCACACGGTCTCGGTCACCACCACCTGTGCTGTGACCACCTGCAGGATTAGCGGAGCGGTTGTGGCGCTCGTTGTGCAACCACCTTTTCGGTGGCGCTCCAAGTTTTGGGTGGCGCGCGATGTTTATTCGATTTGTTTTTGTGGCGTTCCAAGTTTTTTTGTGGAGCGCCAAGTTTGATTGGGCCGCTCTGGTGGGGCCCGAAGTTTTTTGTGGCGCTCCAAGTTTTCTGTGGAGCGCCATGTTTTCGGTGGCGCGCCAAGTTTTTTGGTGGAGCGCAAAGTTTTTCTCGGACTCCCGGTGTTGACTAAAACATGCGTGGCGCCCAGAGCTTGACCAAATGTTGCAGCCGGCAACACGAGAGGCGCCCGACGTGCGCCCGACGTACGCACGAACCAGTCGGTTCCAGAACTGGTTTCAAAATGCTGAAAGGAGCCTTTTAAGCGAGTTATGTAATTCCGAACTTGGCGCTCCACTGAGATGGTCGAGCGCACGTCGGGCGCCGCTCGTGTTGCCGGCCGCAGCATTTGGTCAAGCTCTGGGCGCCACGGATATTTTAGTCAACACCGGGAGTCCGAGTAAAACTTTCCGCTCCACCAAAAAACTTGGCGCGCCACCGAAAACATGGCGCGCTCCACAAAAAACTTCGGGCGCCACCAAAACGGCCCTATCGAACGTGGCGCTCCACAAAAAAACTTGGAGCGGCACAAAAACAAATCCAATAAACATCAAGCGCCACCAAAACTTGGAGCGCCACCGAAAAAGGGGCTGCACAACGAGCGCCACAGACCGCTCCGCTCTTAACTACTGACCGCTCCGCTAATCCTACAGGTATGGCTGTGACTAAGGGAACCCCCAAAAGGTACATTATTTCACCCTCGCCGCGCCGTTATCCCTTTCTTTTTTCACCCCATTATCACCCCAACCGTACCTTTTTGGTCTGAAATGGCTAAAATTCGATAAAAACGACTAAAACGCCAAAATTTATTGTGCACATTTTAACCTACATTCTACTCCCATCCCAACGAAAGTAGTATTTGGTACATTATCTCCCCATGAAAAAACTTCGCTCCCCACCCCGTCCCCGAAAGTGGGTCCCCGAGGCTCAAGATTGTCAGATGGAGGGTGCAGTATCTCCGTTCAGAAGTAGCCACAGCACTGGTTACCACACCACAACGCAACGACGTTTTGTAATTCTTGGAACTGCTTTTCGAAAACTTCTCAGTCAGGAACTGAGCGAGCGACGGACCAAAACAAGCGGCCTTGTGGCCGCCGTTTTATAAGTTATAGCGATACGAAGGAGGAAGGAATAGATTACCGATTGGTCTGTGGCATGGCAGTGGTGTCGTTGAGAAATCGAAATTTTCCCATACCCAGCCCAATTTTCGGGAAATTTCCCATACATACCCCCAAAAATCAAAAATTTCCCATACCAGGGGGGTTTCTCCAAAAACTCAAAATTTTCCCATAGCCGAGGGTGGGGGTTTTGAAAAAATGACCCCAAAAATCTTCTAAAAGTGCCAAAAAAATGGTCTAAAAAGTGCTTAAAACATAGGTTTTCTTGCGGTAGAAAGCGATTTTTGACATTTTTGGACGAAAAATGGTCAATTTTGGTACTTCTCGGGGTCACAAAGTCATTTCTTATGGGTGCTTGTTCCAAAAGTGAAAAATTTCCCATACCCTCGGCCGATTTCCTATACCCCATACCAACCCCCCCCCCCAACGACACCACTGGTCTGCTGTCTGGTCGATGCAACAACAAGTAGCAACCAAGTCAACCTGTTGCTGATCATTGACATCACTTCCGTTCACCACAATTTCGCCATCGACCAATTCACCAGGCTCACAGTCCGTCACCGTCACTTCAAAGTCCTCCTCCACATTCACATTTCGTCGTTTCATCATTGTGTCATCCTTCTTCTGTTTGCGCAACTCCAAACTGCCCTCCGTCCGTCGGCGGCGCATCTCCTGCGATGATTTTTGAGTTCGAATTTCAAAACTTATTTGACAATTAAACAAATCAAAAAGAGCAATTTTGCGAATACCAAACCTGAACAGAGCCTTCCCCGCAGCGTAGTTCCTGGGGGGAGGGGGCTCCCCCCTAAGGTACACTAACCGACGCGACCAAGGTACACTAGTACACTAACCGCCGCGCCTGGTAAAAGTAGGTATTATGGGTGGGTTTGCGCGCGGAGCTCGCGATTTTTGGGAAAATAAGGTCGAAAAACACCGATTTTTGCCTTAAAAGGTATAAAATTGCTTGTGAGAGGTATGATTTGGAGTTGTGAGCGGTGTAGTTCCTGGGGGGGAGGGGGGGTCCCCCCCTCGGGTACGTCTGTTCCCCCTCCATGGTACGCCTGCCCCACTGTTCCCCCTCCGGGTACGTCTGCTCCCCCAATTTTTACCTAAAATAGGCAAATTTTGACCTAAAATAGGCATTTTTAGGCATAAAATGAGTGATTTTTAGGTCAATGTCGTCAAAAATCGCCAAAATATCCTTTTTATTGAGATTTTTTCCTAAAAGGGGCAAAAATGAGCCAAATTTTCGACCTCAAAAAATGACTTTTCTCCAAATTTGGGTCCTCCCCCCAGTGTGGTGGCAGGCCAATCGACCCAAGATACCCTAGGGGGGGAAGGTTTCGGACTTACTCGAGATACCCCCCAGAGGCTACCCAAGATACCCCTATGGTCCGTCAAAAGGCGAAAAAAGGCCGTTTTTTGCATGCAATTTTACTGCAAAATTGGCCTAAAAATGGGTATTTTTTGACATTTTTGCCGAAAATTGGCCTAAAATGACCATTTTTGGGTGTTTGCGCGCGGAGCGCGCGATTTTTGGGGGTCCCGAGGTCGAAAAACACCTATTTTTGCCTTTGAAAACCATAAATCTACTTACTCGAGATACCCTTTGGGGTCGGCTCGAGATAGATACCCTTCCCCCCCATCCCCCCCCCTAAGGGTTGACTCGAGATAGATACCCCTTAGGGGGGGGAATCCCCCCCATCCCCCCCCCCGCCACTACAGTGCTCCCCCCCCCCCTTCCCCCCCAGGTGGGTACGTCTGTTCCCCCTCCGAAAAAAAGGGGGGTACCGCCTGTTCCCCCTCCGGACCAGGAACTACACTGGTTGTGAGAGGTAAGTACTCACCCCCCAACCCCCTCGGGTTTTGTGGTAGGTAAGTACTGAGAGGGGGGGTAACCCTCCCCTGCCACTACTATGTTGGTAGGTACGTTACGTACACTAACCGCCGCGCCGGACCAGGAATTGTTGGCCACGGTGTTGTTGACAATAGAGAGATTGGGATCCCCCGAATGTGTTGACGATAGACAGGTCACCTAACAAGTCCAAAACCTGGGCGGTCGACCCAAACTTGTTGACGATGGATCGGATGAGTGTCAGTCAGTGGTGGGGGAAGGGTATGCCGTGCAATGTTGAAAACACACACAGTGTAGCATGCAATGCACCAACCTCATGACGTCCTAAGTTCTTGAATTGTTTCTGACGACTTTCATGACCGGTGGGCTTCATGTTTCTCTACAATTCGTCCCTTGTTGATTCTGTGGTTTGCCTTGCCTTGCCGCTGCCGCCAGTGTCCCGTTCCGTTCCCGTCTCAGCACGGTCTTCTTTTTCCTGTCCTGCCTGTCACTAGCACTTGCGATCCTAAAACTGGTGTTTTTCTGTCAGAAATTATATATCTATGTCTGCCATTTTATCATCGACAAATTCACCCGCCTTCCACCCTTCCCCGCCTCGCCGTTAATTTCACCGAACCAAACCAACGGACTTCCACTATTTTCTCTTGTTTTGCAAAAGGCAAACTCCGCCCACTGGCTATGAGCTTTTCTGCTTTTCCACTGATTGGCTGCTGGTCTTGCCAACCGCCAATCACCATCAAAATAAGGAGCGCGGTAAATTTCGAATTAGAACCGGAACTGATCTGGAACTAGAACCGGTCGAAAACCGACCACCGAATTTGTGACATTTCAAATTCGGGTTTGGAAATATCGAACATATAAAAAGTAAAATCCTCTGTGTTCATTTGAACATCTCAGAAGATGTTCGTAAAAATTTTTGATATTCGCGACAGGGGGCCTATTTGATATCGATCGGCACGTATAACTTGGTCACGGACTGGGATTTCGTGTACGATCATGTTAAAAATAGTTAAACTGTGTTAAACTAATCAATCGGGGATATCAGTGTCGGAAAGTATTCAATATCTAACGGCTTCACGAGTTTTGATGACACATTACTCCGCTCTCGAACGTTAAAATGCACCTTCACTTTATCCAATGCTTGGGCATTCTAGCCAGACCACAGCTCTTTGCTTTTGTTTTCCACCCACTTCGCTGTGTCTGAAGCGCTAATTTAGTTCTTTCCCGTCCCCCCATCCGGGTGCTCCCCCATCACGTGACAGTCAAAATCACAGTCATTCCTTCGCTATATGCACCATTCAACATCTGCAAATCCCAAATCGTTGCTAATGATCACGTCAAACTGTATTTCTCACAATCTGTGTGTGTGTTCTTTGTTTCGCCAGTGTTTGCGCAATCACACCATTTTGCGTGAATACCGGGCACAATACGCACACCGCCATTTCATTGTGTTTGCTTTGGGACATGGGCTTGCTTTTGTTTCTGTATTTTTCTGTTTGCATAGCGCCCTTTCACCTCACCCCTACCCCCCCCCGCCAAAATGTGAATTGTGCAGCGTGTTTTTTTGTTGGTTAGTTGAACCAAGCCCCGCTACTTCGCACTGTTTTTCTTCATTCTCTTTGTGTGCTTCCCACAGCGGCATGCAAATACAAAAGAAAAGAGAAAAGCAGCATGAAAAGATCGGTTCCGGTGCACGCATGCAACGAAGCGATGTGGTGACGCAACAGCAACACCATGAGCTTGGAATATGAATAAAGAGCGCGACCACCTGCAGCTCATCGGCTCACGCTTTTTATTTCTTTCTGATTCACTTTCTAACTTTCTTTCGGTCTGTGTTTGGCTTTGTCAGCATGATGACATGATGTGCCTGTGCGTGCTTACAATACAGTAAAGGCGTCGCCTGAATTTCATGTTCCCTCATTTGAGAAAGAACGTTGATGTCTGATGACTAAGGTGGCACAGTAACCAACAAAATAAAATCCCAAAAATCGTACAATCGAACACCCCATAGTCAAAGTTGAACCGATGTCATTTCCTGTTACCCCGACACGGTTCTCCACGCCAAAGAGGACACATCACAGCATGTACCACCATGGTATGTATGTCAACAACGCTCACCCTCACCGACATTTTGTGACTCTCACTTATTTTGGGGCGCAACGTTAAAAGGAGTCCATAAAGCGGCGGCTTCGTCCACAAACAGACACACGAACACAAAGGAACAACAACAGTGCTGTGGTTGTGGGGCGGTGAAGCACGCAACAAGCACATTTGGTTGGGTGAATAAACAGCAGGATCGAAGACCTGGGGCGGCATCCGGGACCCGGCTTCAAAGGACGCCAAGCACACGCAGGACCTCTTGCTGCCTGCCCAACCCAATCCGAATTTATGCAGGTTTGAGGAAGGTTTAGCCAGTGTTGTCTGGAGAGATCATCGCATCACCATTTTGGCCTTGAATATTTAGCGAGCGAATGTGCACGTCTCCTTCGGTTGCATGCGGGTGGGTGCACTCTTTTGCCTCGCGTGTTGTGACACGCACAAAAATACAATTTTGGGGCGACTTGGAATTACCATTGAGGAGCCAAGCGACCAAAGGTTGACCGCATGTCGCAGTTGTGCTGCTGGGTGACCGACCGCTGAATGGGGGGCGATATCACACGTACTGTATGCAACGGCACTTGGGGTGGACACGGGAGAGTTGCAAGGGTGTCATGATGGCATATTTATCCAATCTTACAAAAAGGTTACCCGCATTTCGAATTGACAAAATCCAAATCGCTCCGTTATGACTTGCCGCGCGCACCTGCCTGCCTGCCACGGATTGACAAATGTCTTTCCTTGGTTGACCGCAATCATAAATCACATCCACCCCCCCCATGAGTGTGTAACCCCTATCCCACATTTATGGTCGTTCTGCACACGCAAGACGCAAGGCATTGATTGGCCCCATGGTGGAATGCATTTATATATCACAACATTCTACTCTATGTGTGTGCGTGTGTGATGAAAGGCGATTTATTTTTCTCTTGTCTGTCTGTGGTGGTGTGTGACTGCTTTTAGTCGCTCTCTATTCCTGTGTATGAGTGATTGAGTAGGTATGGTGTGTATATGATGCTCACTCATTGGCCCTCTGTGTATGCGTATTCCCGGGGTATACCTGGCCCCTTCTGTTGCACTATGGGCTCTCTGGGTCATATTTTTGTTCCGTCTCTCGATTTTGCAGGCCTATTTAGGGCAGGAGATCCAGATATGACACGTGCACGCACGTGCGTGTGGGTGGGTGGTTGTGTGCACAGTTTTGGGCCCTGTTCCGGTCTGGCTTGCGTTCGTGATGGCAAGAGTAGCCTGCAGCTGTTTTTTTTTCAGCGAATCTTCCATTCCCCCGCATATCTGCGCATCACAAATCAATCTGTCTTTTTGTCAACATCCTGCTAGATTCGGGGTGCGGCCCTGACAATCTGGCTAACCCATGGCCCTTGGTTTTCACGATTTCGTGCGAAAACGTGATAACAGCGACGCTCAGTAATGATCCATTCTGTTGGTTCTGCGTTGGCTGCTGCTTCTGTTTGTATTCACAATGATGATAAGGCCTGTTTATTGATGTGATCTCGTTCGAAAGGGTCACCAAGTACTTTGACATCGCAGCTCACACTATCAAGTAGTTTTGGTTTGAATTGGATTACTTTGTTTTCCCGTCGTTATCTTTGTGACTTGCAGGATCAGTGGCATCATTATAACACTTTTGTTTGCGCTTTCTTCCAATCGAATTATGTAGTTTGATACCGTCGTTTTCACGAGCATTTTCATCAATGGCAAAGTGGATGTGTTTGCTTTTGTGGCAGCACACGATGTGACACAACGAGCTACAGATCTGTTTTGAATTTCGCTTCACCTGTGGACGTCACACTTTCTCTTCAACACACAAAGATTTACTCATTGGTGATGAATTTACCAAATTCCAATCTGACAAATAAGCGAAAATTTCACATCTGTGTCCAATATTCGAGCGAACGAACGAGCTAAAAACATTCGTCATTTTCATTCAACACAACAACGAAGCAACCATAACATTCTGATGCATCGGTTGAGTCGTTTTATGACCAGACAAAGAGATGCCCAAACCATCGCAATAGCAGAATGACCGTTCCCTTATTATTGCATTCGCACACAAAACCAGGGCAATCGTACGAAAGTACTGATGGCTTTGGCTTAATGGTCGCTTTGGTGTCCCTCTCAATTCCAGATGTGCATCGTGGTTTCGAATTTTCAGCTCGCCATAGCAGACAGCCAGACATAGCGAAAGACTCATAAATGACTTTCGTCTCTGTCTCGAATCGTAAAAATTGTGCGAGCAGCGCTCAGTGTTGAATTTCGTGTGGTTTGGTTGTTGGTTCTCACAGTGACACAGATATGCACATGTTTGACAAAAATTATCCTTGTTGTTCTGTGACGCGCACGGCGGGTTTTCAAACTGTCGTCTCTCTTCTGCTCTCCCAGCAATAATTTGCTCCTGACATCTCATCTTAATGTGTGATGTCCGATGTTTATCACGCCGTTTTTGCTTGTGTTTTGTGCCGCAGCGCATCTCACATAGTTGTTATACCTGAACCTGGCAACCATAATTCTGATGTCGGTGATTTCGCTCTGATCCATTGAAGTGAGAGACGCACAAACGCAACACTATACACACACGGTCATAAAACGGCGCAACGTTTGCTACAATATTGCCAATGCCAATAATGTTGTTTGAAAGTTTGGTAACTATGTTTGAAAGCTGAGTGTATGCCACACTCATTGAGTAAAACCGATATTGTGATTCACTTGTGGTGAATTGTTTTGCGGTCATGCGATCAACTGACGATGATCTGGTGGTGACCGGACAATTGAGCAAAGCACATTTGAGCAAGACCACTTTGAGCAAGTGAAAAAGGGCAGGGCCAAAAGAGCAGAGCACTTATTTTGTTCCAATGGCTTAGGCTGAGGCTGATTTTGGTATCAGGCTTAGACTTAGGCTAGGCTTACACTTAAGATTAGTTTTGTGTTTGGGCTTTGGCTTAGGTTTAGGCCCATTCGTTTTTAGGTTCTGCTCTTTTGGACTCTGCTCTTTTTCACTTGCTCAAAGTGGTCTTGCTCAAATGTGCTTTGCTCAATTGCCCGTCCGCCGATCTGGTGCACCGCCTGTCTGCCTGAGCACGAACGAGAGGATATCTTCCCCTTTTGGGCACCTTCGCCTGAATATAAACACAAGCCCACACCCTGCGACCTCAATTCTTGAAAAAAACACGCCACAATTTGTCGTTATTGTTCGCAAACAATTGTCCGAATCAGAAAATCAGCAAAACGTAAGCAGCCGTTTTTTTCGTGCCCTCCAGCACCTTTTTGTTCCTCTGTGCTTACAACCTTGCTATTTCTGTTGATACTTTTGTGCACTTTGGCTTCTCCGTGCACCACAACATTGTAATTTATGTGCAAGATACAGTTCGCCCGAAAACAACCATCTGCCCCCTGATCTGGTACCATGTAGTACATACAGGGGTGCACCATTTCATCCATCTTGGTTACCATTATATTTCTGTCCGCTGTACAACAACCGCTCGATCGTGTGTGCGCATGTACACACCCACAACAACAAGCCAACACACGCACAAGCACGCGTGGATGAAAATTTCAAATTTTTTCTGCTGCCGCCGCCAACAAAGCGTATGCGCAGAGTCGGTGCGGTGTCGATTCAGTCCGCATCTGGGTACTGGTGCCTTTCGTGTCAAACACGTCTTATTTGAGCGCGTTTTGTTGCTGTTGTTAGGCATGTTCAGGGTTGCTGTTACGCTTGGAGTCAGGCGTAAGCTTAGGCTTTGGGCAAATTGGCTCGGAATGAAGTCAATTCTTGACCAAATTACTCAGAGCGAAGAACAATTTTTGCACATAGCGTGGCGCACCAAACAGATCTGTGCTCAATGGTGTTGTGTGTATGTGTGCGTTTGTAGCACATCTGGACGCTATATTTTCGTTTGGGTGCCCATTTATGCGCATAAACAGCTCACAGGCACAGTGCGTCTTTTAGCGGTCGAAAATGATAGCCAGTATGCTCTATAACGTCATTGTGATCATATCATCAAGGCCTATCGACGGGCCACTTATGATTCACGGTGCATTTTGAATTGTTCTGTTTTTGCTCACATCACACCAATCTCTTTTGGGTAGGTATATGTACGTTGTTTTTCACACTAATGCGTTTGCTCCTCCACACTGATGTTTTTCTTATTGTACGATTGCAATGTGTATTTTTTTACGATTTCAATTTTATGTCATGATAATCTTATCGGTGTGTGAAACCGCACCTTACGGACCCGCTTTACGGACGACGCAATAATTTCTTTTACGTTTTTCAGATACCAAGCAATTGTTAACAACTCACTTGGGGCTATATCCCAGATGATCACTCACTAACTTACAATGAGCTCAATACTCAAACTGTTCCACAAGAAACAGCAGCAGAAGGAGGCCGAACTAGAGGTTTGTATGGTTCGAAATTCAGTAGAGATATGCTTGGATGCCATTGAAAGCATAAAAGCATCGAATTGAATTATTCCGTTTGTTATCCCGTCCATTTTTTGGACAGGGTCTCTGTTTGTTATCATACCCACAGCATGATTTTGGGCTCTACCCCCAATTCATTCCCCGTTTTTCACCCATCCAACCAAATGTTTCGCAATCTTCCAGTGCCGAGACAGTCGCAATCGCAACTCGGGTCGTAGCAGCAGCGAGCGACGCCGTTCGCAGCCGTCACAGCCCTCGAATGCATTCGCGCTGGCGCAGGCCGCGTTTGATGCCGACACCAATGGAGGGGTCTATGTCGGCGGTGATAAAAGTGGCAGCGCGCACAATTCGAGTTTCGCTTCATCACAGGGCGACGCACAGAACAACAACACCAATGCAACATCAAACAACACTCAACAACAACAACAACAACAACAACAACAACAACAGTTCTGGCTGAAGGACGCGGCGCCATATTATTTTCCGGCGCCGGTCAAAGCCAAATTCGGGCCTCGATCTTTAGACTTGAATGTGACACGCAACAAAACGCAACAACAATACGCAAAATCGGCCATAGGCGTTCCGACTACCCGACGCTCCTCGCAAAGGGCAGAGAGGCGACACAGGCATAGGCAATTGTCAGTTATGCTGGTGTTTTCTTTTCTATTCTTCTTCAACATTTTTCTCTTTCTTTTATTGTTTTTTTTACATGAGACACTTTTATTGCGTCCGCAGACTGGCTGGGTTACTGCATGCATGCGTATACACATACAATCTTTTATTGTTCTTTACATTCATTGCGTAAGGACGCACATGACTTATTTGGCCAAATATGCTGCACGATAGAATATGGCTAATTTACGATTAGTACTGGCAGGGCGCTGCGTCCCTTTTGTAGTTTTGCGCAATCACACTCAAAATTTATAGATACTAGTCCCGCAAATATGTTCAACAAAGTGACCGCCGCGCTCTCTTGAGTTGGGTTTGCATGAAAAGAAATTCGAATTATGTCATTAGGGAACGAAACAAAAAATACGCTCTTCTAAATAGAAAACAAATAAAAGAGAATATTTGCAGCGATGACGACGAAGCCTGGTCGGACGTGGCTTCGGATCTGTACCGCGGTGGTGGCGGTGGTGATCCGCGGTCAAAACCGGGATCAGACAAAAACAGCAGACGCAGACAGAAAGATCGGATGAACTACGAAATCGATGACTATGACCAAGACGGGACCTTGGAAATTCGTGATACGCAAAGTGAAATCATGATTCAGGCACCCTATAAACGTACGTATGTGACGATGTTTCATTTCTTTATAAAAAAACCACATCAGTGGCAGATCGGGGGAGTCGCAGGCGGTGTTCTTTTTCCAGAAGGTTTCCACATGAGCATACAAACGTATGCTCGGATCGGAGCTTGCCTGCTGGCCTTGCTTTTTTGAATAGGTTCAAGGTTTGATGCCACTATGAATTCAAGCAGCTGTCAGAGAACAACTTTTACGCTGGTCAAACTTATAGTCGAACATGTAATGTCCAAGATTAAGAGAAGGCACATGAACAAGTCAGGTCCGATCCGCTCCTCAAGCATGGCGTCGTGACCATCTGCCCATATCACTACAAGGAGCTCAGACTTTGTGATCAAAACTGTGCGGTGTTGTTTCGAATATTAACCTCAACGTTCCGTTTCCCCTCCCCCTTACAGCGCGTCGTCAGCCCAACTTCTATCCCAAACCATCCACCAGTCGCGCGATTGCCGAAGAGTCACCCCCGTCGGTGTACGGTATGAAGCCGTCGCGGTCCGACTACGGTCAAAGCCTCGGTCAACCCTCGGTGCTCAGCTCGCCCGGACGCGGCGCACACAATGACCGAATGGTATTATTGACTTTTGTTGTTTTATTGCAAATTTTAATGTTTATAAACTTATTTTGGACTGAAGACGTCTGCCCCCTTTCATGTGACATGACTGGACCTTGGCATTTCCCACCATAAGGAATAATATCAACAATAGTGCAAAACGGACACGGTGGTGTCAGTTCGGGCACCAAACTCTTGGTCACCATGAAGGATTTTTAGTCAGTGCAGAGGGTCGCTAATAAGAGTTTTGGCTAAAAAATTCCGTAATTTCCTTATTTTCTTCAGCTGATGCCCCCACCACCTTCGCTGCTACCCCGTCATTTCAAAACATCGGAACGATGGGTGGACCTTGGCCCGAGTGGCAGCAGTTCTAGACGCGACAGTACAGCCACCGAAATAAAGGTATTCGTGTGTACCCGCATTTAGGGCATAACTGCCTGGGGGCCCAGGGGCCCTAGTGTCCTTATTGTTGAAATTTTGGCATGTATAATTCCAAAAGCTCCATGCACATTTCATGCATTATGTACATGTGCTGTGCATTAGTCACCTTAGTGCGGTTCTCAAGTGCCTATTATGTCGTATGTCCACTGTCCGCTTCTGAATTATTACGAACTTTTATACATCCGTCTTTAGGCGCTTGCATGCACGAGTGTGCACTCCTCACAAATCTTGAATCATGGCATTTTTAGCTGCAGACGTTAAAGCACCAGATGTCTGGTCGTATTTCGTCAAAGTCATTTTGTCTCTGCTGTTTCAACATAGTCTTATGTCAAATACTGCTTATTTCTTATTTTCATTCTGTCAGTATCTTCGTACATACAGTACATATGTACATTTACTGTTGTCAGGTTCAATTTTTGCGCCGGCCAAGTTTGCTCATGATCATGAATCCATAATGTGTGTGTGCGCACGTATTGGTGTCAGTTTCAGATGCGTTAGTGCTGCCAGCTCCGGCCCGTTTTTATAGCTCATGCATGAGCATGTTTTCACCAAGATTAGCCAGTATGACGACAGAGCAGGCTTTGAGAAAACGGAGGCCGGAGGCTTCGGCCCAGTCGTGTTTTAGCTTCATCATTCTTAACACGGTGTACATGTTGTGTATAGGTCCAGCACAGAGTGACCCACGAATGAAGTCATTCACCTTTGTTCATGCTTGTGCTTTGAGCGTAACATCGGAGCAATGGTTTTAAAAAACTCATATATTCACACCCAAAACCTGCCGAAGGAAATTTTGGCCCACCTTTCCCATGTTCCCATTCCAACGGCCTCCAGAGACCAATATGGTCAGCCAGTTGCTTGTACTGTATAGTTAGCTTGCACTAGCTAGCGCGGCACCAGCATTGCAGGCGGCAGAATGTTTGTTTGTATAATTGCCCTAGCTGTTAGCACCCCGGCGCCTGTGGTACAAGATCTAGCATGTTGGATTCATACCTTTCACACCAAAAAGGAGTTTTGTTGCTTCATGGTACCCATTATAATTACCGTAGCCCAGTTTCCATGAGTCAGTACTCTGGTCCAACCAAGCCGTGTGTGGTAGCCACATTGTCACAGCATATGTATGTACATGTAGCGCGTGGTGGCTTTCATGTGCGCGCGCTGCAAGCCATCCAAATCTATTTTTTGCGGTGTCATTTTAGCACCTCGATTCGAGTCCGACCAAAAGAACGCCTCCGATTTCTGGCACGGACCGCAGCACTTCCTCAGTGTCGCCGCCCCTCGACCATCGCGATAAGATCATGATCAAGGTTGGACTCAATGCTTATATATTGTGCTTGTGAAACATCAGTCAGATTATGGGTACCATATGGTCTGGTCTTCAAATTTGGTTTCTGATTTTGGGTGTTTCCGGAAAGCAAACAAACGAAACAAGCAGTAGCGCCGCTTCTAATGATCGCCCAGCTGTGTGGCTTTTTGTTGATACTATGACACATGCATTTCCCTGGGGATGGGAACCACTTCTGGTTCTGACTGACTGAATCATCTATTATGACGTTCTGGTTCTATTTTTGAGTACCGCAATATTGAATGCTAATGTCATGTTCGAATCTCACAGCGGAACCCATAGATGTTTGAATTTCAACGGCATTTCTGCATTTGATGCTTCTCATTAATCGTTCCCGCTGTATATAGTTTTGCTTTGGCTGGGGTGAAATCGTTCACGTTATTAACGAGCTGGAGTAACTGGGGGTCGCGGGCTTAGCTTTAGTGTCCCTATGTGTTGGTGGAAACGATGTTTTGTGTGGGTGCGGTCCGCTTTAAACGTATTGCGAGGGTCATGGTGCTCCCAATAAATTGACCAAAACTGATCCCAGCTCATTTGTCTGTAGCCGAAATCTAAATGACTCCGACCGAGTCAAATGTCAAAACGCATGCCGTTGTGGTGACATTCATAAAACAAAATCACAATCATTATTGTTGCGGAAAGATAAGTGTAAAGAAAATTTGGCATAGTAATGGCACCCGAGAAATAACCAAAAGTATTTGCGCATCGAACAATATAAATGAGTTTATGACATTGTTGTTGTCGTGTTGTTGCAGCGATTGCGCGCTGAGTTGCAAGAGGCCAGAGATGGGCGGATGGAGGCAGAAAGTAGGGAACAACGACTCATGACCACCGTGCGTGACACACTCACTCAGATGTACAGGTTGGTGAAACATCAACTGTGAAAGGGGAACGTCTGAAATTGAGTGACACTGTGCAGAGGTATATAACTTTGTGTGAGGTGGTGATGTTTTACAGAAAGCCATGAAAGGGGATGAAATGAAAGATTCACTGCTCACTTATACCTATGTAAATTTCAAGATCTCAGAATGTGGGCCCACGCTGCAAACTTGGTGAACTTGGCATCGTTGATCATGTGATTTTTCGTATTTGTATATTCAGAGGTTTACTTTTACTTGAGACACTGTATTTTGACCGAACAAAATCAACAAACTTTTACGCTGGTCAAAATTAGCGGCACCAACCCGTAAATTTCGAAGTCACATGACATTCATGAAATTCACATGACCAAGTTGAAACCGGTCCGATCGCCAGGTTTGATTCAGAATGAAATGACATGCAGGTGTTAGAAAAATGTTCAAAATCAAGCGTTTTTCCAATGTCAACATATTATGTTTTCCAGTTTCACGGGCAGCACACCGCGGTCTCTCGAGCGCCACACGACAGCCGACAACGTGTGTGCGTGGTTGCGCGATGAATTGGGGAATTTGAGACGACGAATCGATGAACTGGAACGGGAACGAACCGAGAAAGCGAAGATGGAGCACGATTATAACGAAGTGTTCGGCAAAGCTGCCGATTATGTCGCTAAATTGACGGAACAGAATCAACAGCTCACTGAACAGAATACGGTGGGTTTTTATCATTGTTTTTCGTCTCAAACATGATGACCCCCGTTTTTAGAGTGACACCTCTGATGAATTGTTTTTTGAACGGAACTGTTTTTCCTTCAGCCTGTCATGAGCTCTATGTACATATATATCGGTGAATATTCTTCCTGGTGACAGAGAATGAGGGGTTCCATCATAATAAAGAGAGTGGACCGTACACTTTGCCTTTTCAAAAGTCAAGACAATCGGAGTGATAACAAGCGCCACAAAAAAACAAATATCTTGGTGTTAATATATTGAAATACTGTACCTTTTTCTTTTTTTATGTAACTTTTTCTGTTTTTTGTGTACTTTGGTAAAAATACTCCCTCAGTCAGTCGATAAATTACGTTCAGCTTTAATAAGCTAACAAGCGCTCACCTTTGCCAAACAGGCTCTCGAGTCGGAAAAGTCCCAACTGCACAAACACGTACTCGGACTGGAGTTTGAGAACAAATGTCTGCACGCACAGCTGCAGCGTCAGCAAAATGTCAAGAAACAACAACCCCAAATGAAACATCTGCGGCACGATATGCCCCGAATGGCTGTGGTACGTGTGTGTGGCATTGTTTTATTGTCAGCATGAAACCATGAAGTACGCAGGTACTTTGGGGTCATGTGTCCCTGCTGTGGTGAACTCGCGCTGATGATGACCTGGTGCACCGTAACGTCAGCTGACGTGCGAGCCGGAATCGTCATCTTGTTGTCACATGACGTTGTGGTAGCTTCAGTTGTGCATGCGGTCTGACGGTGACCGGATGCACCCAAAAATACATGTACAGTTCCGGGTGCAATTCTAGGCTGAAAGTTGAAGTCGCGTGCACGCGCGTGCACGCGGCGTGCACGCGCGTGCACGCGACTTCCTAGTGCTAAACATAGGGAGCGCACGCCAGCGCACGCGCAAAACCTCGCGTGCACGCGCGTGCACGTGCGTGCACGCGAAGTTACTTCGACTTTTGCCTATACTTTGCACTGTTTCGCACGCGCGTGCACGCGACTTCAACTTTCAGCCTAGAATTGCACCCGGTACTGTATCTGCCCTGAAAATGTCGCTGAACTTTTTTCCATAGCTTTTTCACCTTTTTCAGACTCGCAGTCAGCAAGCCGTGACGCACCGAAATCGGACGCACGAAGATTTCGCGTCCGAAAGTATCATGTCGATCGCCAGCCAACAGTTCATGTCATCGGTGCGTGTTTTTCGTAAAAAAGCATATTTTCATTTCATTAATAAATTTATGCGGAAATTTCAAAAAAAAAAAAAACGTCCCCGTAACTTTTTTCCAGCGCGACGATTCCCCAATCGAAAATGGCGGCGAGGCGATGTGCACGCGACCGAGTTCCTTTATGGTGCCGCCATCTGCGTCAACCCTGTCTCAGTACATTGACGGCGAAGCCACGCCCACCCGGCAGCGCACAGCCAAAGCAAACAGTGAGCGCGGGATTGACGGTTGGTGCTTCTTTGCATGGGCCGACCAGGCGCATGATAACAATGATGTCACCATGTGACCATGTTCAGGTCCACACTCATACAGGACATAAATGGGGTTTATACTACTGTCGTCTACTCAGATAGTCAACTCTTGTCGTCTACTCCACGTATAATTTGTCGAGCTCTATCAGGACTGCTTGGCTCCACGACCAGAGTTGACCACTTCAGTTGATGGCTGTGCCATTAGCCCAAAAATGTCTGAAATTTCGAGACCCGCTTTGCCTGGTATTCTCACAGTTATTGTTGTCATTGTAGTTCATGTGACCATAGTCAAGCCAGAACATTCAGCTCATAGTAATGTCGTCAACGCAACTGTCTACAGTGCAAACGCAGCATGATGTCTGTTGCCGTCTGGCAGTTGCGTTGCCACCAATGGCCTTAGCCAAACACACAAGACGAAACAGCCACAAACGGACCTCAAGGCCGACAACTTGACTTCAAAATAAAAAAGATCAAAACTAAACAATTGCTTTGCTATCAGATCAAAACTAAACAATTGATTACAGCCAGCAGCAGTACCCCGTTGAGTCGTTACCGTCGTGAACAGTTTATCGCACGCAATTGTGCGCATGAATATGAGGATATGTACTGCGAAGATGAGGTGTACAATTTTGCGCAGAATCGATGCGAAGTTGACTCGGGTACTTTCGTGCTTTTGTGTACTTTTTTCAACTGAAATGTTTAGTTTTTCAGACACATTGTGTAGTTTTTTATGCTTTGTACACCAATGCAGTTTTCGACAGGGTTGCTTTTGGAATCCCATGATCTGTGTCTGCTGCTTGCTTTAACATAACTTATGGTGGCACATTATAATGGGTAGTTTTACGATGATTTTCACCAAAAATGTGCATATTCACACAAAATGTGTGCATTTTCTTCAGGCACCGGCACGTCGACGGCTGTATCTCAGGAGTCGGCCGATAGTTGCAGTCCGCGAAGTATCCCCAATCAACGCAAGATCAAGTCATTGGCTGGTGAGGCGCCCGCTGCTGCGACCAGTGCTGCTGCTGCTGCGTACAAGGAGAATTGTGCACCTGCCTCACACGAAATACACAATTTATCAAGTAGGTTCAGATCTGGATTGTTTGCGTTTGTTTTCTGACGTTTTTATCGGTGATCGAACTTTTCGACGCAGTGGTGTCGAAGCCTAAATGATTCGGAAGCATGAGGCTGAAATGAAAACATCTCCCTGATTTCTCAGGTATCTCCGAGGCATTCAGCATCGAAAAGGCGCGCGGCCACGGCCAAGGCGCTTCGGGTTCAAGTATCGCGTCATCAACCGCATTTGTGGCGTCCCTGATTTCGGAAGGCGGCAAATTCAAATCCGCCACGGACCAATCAACGCCGAAGAGCACTCCGCCGCCAACCAAGCGACAACATTCGGCCATTTTGGAGGAATGCAATGTGGAGGATGCAGCGGAGGAGCAGCAGAATGTGGTGAAGAAAAACAAAGACAAAATAACCACGCATCAGCAACAACCAACGCAGCAGAAAGTGATCGTTGCGTGTGTCACTCAGGTGAGTATGTATGTGTACCCTGCTGTTTTTTGTTACATTTTCAACTACAGAGCAATAATTATCAGGCCTAATGGACATGATAAAAATGGTTGTTGGTTGGTCGATAGTAGCTTTACCGTAGTTGTTTCCGGAAGAAAGATGGTGCAACACTGCACCCTCACACAGTGACCAAGTGACCGTGCTCAACCATGTGATGATTCATTTTAGGTAAGTGGTACTGTACTGTACAGTATATGATACATTATTGACGAAAGAATGGGTATGTGGAGCCGAACATTCCCTCACTATGAACGGGTGGTCGCTGTCAAATAACACAGAAAGTTTCAAGTCAATAAATGACCTTTCCAGTTGGTCCACCACCAAGCCTCGTCAGTGCTGCGCGATTCGACCAATCATCACAGGCTGACGGCCGTCACAACCACCCGGTCCACCCAATGTTCGCCAAGTGGCAGTTTGGACGACGATGGTTATGCGACACTGACGAGCGACACTTATGGCACCACGACAGCAAAGGGTGCTGTTGCGACACTCGACACGCATGTGTGGCAGACATTACTCACATCCAGCTCCTTCGATTGTCATCCTGCTCGTACGATGCTCATGAACAACAACAGCAACACTGATGCAGACCCGGGCCACGGCGGTCCGGCGACCTTGTCTGACCAGGATGAGTTGGCCGCTTCTGATGAAGTCGGCACCACCGCCACCACCGGCCTGGCTCATCAGTATATGAGCTGTGATGACCTGTTGGTGCAATACTGGCGCACGGGCAATCGCGAAACGCTGACGGCGCCGATGGTGAACTGTGCGGTGGATGGACGTGTGATCAACGCACAGTTGATGTCACCGAATAGACTCAGGTGATGTTTCACTGGCCTTTGGGGAAGGTCCTTCTTGTTGTAAAAGTTGGTGCAGTATATAGTTGGCTGGCACAATATCGCGGCATATGGTATGTTTCCGCTTCTCGATCTTGTTTACCGCGTATGCGGAGATTTTACAAAGTGCATGTTGAGGATGTGTACTGGGGCCGATACAGTATTTCAAACTTTGGTGATCGGTTCGGAGGACTGAATCGAATCCGCTTTCGCGCCGTATCTTTTTTGAATCACGAATACAGTATTTCGAAAATTTACGTTCGAGAAAGATAAAACTTGTTATAGTTTGATTGGCCTGAAACCACTCTACCGATAACATCCATCCAATCCAACAAGTACTGTACCTTTGTTATAAAGCCCATATGTTTGCAGACGCACCATGTCCGACGGTATGCTGTGCGGCAATCTATACGCCAACCAATCACGTCTATCTCGTCTGCTGCACACATTGGTCTACGCCCGCGCGCGACATCGGTGGCCAATCAGCGATCAGAATCGATCGATGAGCGACCACGAGCTGACCAATCACGAACGAGACATGATGATGTTTGAACAGAAACAGGTACTAAACGTGGTTTTTTGTTGAATTTGCTGCCATCTTGAGTTGGCGCGCTGACAATGGCCTGGTGCACATTGTGTCAGTGAAAACTGTTGAACTTCGGGTTGCTCACGATCGACGTCATTATCGGTGAGTTTTTGCGGCCTCGTCCTGTTTTCACCGACCAGGATGCCATCTGGTGCACCAGGGCATCGTCAGTGCGCTATTCAAATCTGTTTTGTTGAATGAAGTTATGGAATTGATGGCCGATAGCTCACTTGTATGGTGTGGTGGATATAGTCTATGGGTGGAATTTTCGAAACGGTGTAAAGGTCAGTTGGGTGTAAAGTTCGGTCGAAAGCTCGGTCGGCGTAGCTCGGTGTAAACGTGAAACATTGCCTGTTATTAACGTGGAATGTTTCAAGTTTACACCGAGGTCTATCACACTGAGCTGTCGACCGAGCTTCCCACCGACCTTTACACCCAACTGACCTTTACACCGTTTCGAAAATATCACCTTATGCATGTACGTAAATGTTTTAAGACCAAGCTGGCCCGTGCAGACTCATTGTCCATTGGTGATAGCGATTTCATGGCCCTCCAAGGTGATGCCCTTCTTTCGGGCCCGGTGAGCACGCACGCTGATGAGCCCAGGGCTTCAATCATTGGAAATTTGGTAGGATAGGAAATGCGAAATACAATAGCTGAACTGTTGATGCGCCTCATCATCACAACCACGATTTTCTGCAGTTTCACTTTCTCACTGCTTCCCGTTTGCAGTCTGCCTCAACGGATGACGGCGCCACAGCGACCACCAGTTCGAGCACGGACGCCGGCAGTCGGGAGGCGTTGTACGATGACGTCATTGTCCATAAATCGATAGCCGATCAGCCGAGACCATCGATTGGCGACGAATCAACGATATCGATCGACAGGGACGACGAACCGGAACTGTTGCGCGCGTCCAGTGACGACACGAGTTCCAGTACCACAAGTAGTTCGAGTGCACGACGTGTGCCCTATAAGGCACGATGTGGCACGCCGAAGGTATGGGCGGGGTTGTTGGGATGGGATCTGCCTTGGTTGTTTCTTGTTTGCCTCCAGGTAACGTCGGACAACAGGCCTCTTTATAATGAACATTGGTGCTTTGCGGGCCGGTACTACACGTTACTAAACGGGGAGACTGTAGTATGTGAGGAACCTTCCGGGTGGTGCTCCCTATATTGTCATCGTGACCGCATATCGCCACCATATGCTGAACTTTTGTCATACGCATCGTAACACCATTTTAGACAAGCAGGATTTCGCTGACTATTCCATATTTCCAGATGCGCACCAACAAACGAATGCAAAGTTTCACGTCTGAAGATTCTGAAGACGATGGGCTGACCACCGTTCAGGCGTGGGTGCGACAATTGAAGACCAAAAAAGGTACCAATATAAGAACATTCACGTTTGTGCTTATATCTTGTTTTAGTAGAATCAGGGTGCGTATTGAACTTGATGATCCGATGCGCCGTTAAAAATGCGTGATTCTTTGATTCGCGAGATGTCCGTACAGTTCTGAATTTGTTCAATCAGGTTTGATTTAGAAAAATTGTATAACGGCAAGTTTGTGAACGTTGCAGTGTGCTCTTCAAAAAAAAGACACGTCACCACGACGCATGCACCTCCGATCACCAAGTTCATGCTGACCATATATAACTTTGGCGAAATTTTACTGATGATTTAATAAATAAAGTATGTACATGATCAAACCTTTTCCCGCACGCATTGCAGCGCCACAGGACCGTCGGCGCGCGGTTGTGCGCTACAGTCCGCCGCGCAAGTCGATCCTTCACGGCGACCTCTATCGTCATTTCGGCAGTAGCGAGCGCAAGGCGTTGGCGATGTTCGACTTTCTGCAGAATGCGACCGATCTGAGCAGCAGCAACGAATGCGGCCCGAGTCCCGCGCCGACACGGGGTCGTGCGCAGATGAAACGACTCACCAAAACCACGAGTGACTCGCAACAACAACAACAAGAGCAGCAGGTGACTCGTTCGTCAGAGTCACCGGCGCGCAGCAGTTGCTGTAGTGATCTGTCAATCGAGCACACACAAAGCAACAAAGAGGACGGACACGACAGCGGCTCGAAATTGTATGAGAATCTACCCTATCAGAATCAGCAGAAAAGCAGGACCTCGTCGTTGTTCACCAAGCCGCGACGGCGGGTGTCCCGACACAGTAGTCTTGAATCGATCAAATCCAATGACTCGTCGTTAATGTTGTCGGATCTTTGTGCCGATTCGGCCCCCAATCGTGGGGATGATCAAAGTTTCAGTTCGGGTTCATCGCTCAGCTTTCAGTCCTCGTCCTGACTAATCCATCCGATTAATAATGTTTTTGATGCGAAAGGTTTGATTCCCATGCTCTATTTCTGTTCGTTTATTGCGTTGTTCGCGCTGTACATTTCGGTTTTGTATCGTTGATCCGCGATACCCGTACATATATTTAAAATCGTGCATTTCATTGATTATCTGATTTTTATTCGTGATTGATTCTAGATTTTATTTTACTCTTTTTTTCTTTGAAAGTTGTTGTATTCAACGAAACGTTTCGTCGGATCGTTATCATTTCTCTCTGTTGTTCGCTATCAAAAATTTCTCATTTACTGCTTTTCTGCTTTTTGCACTTGGCTATGCAAAGTCGATAATGATCTCGTTGTCCCTGTAATTATATTGCCCAATGTTATTGGTCGCACAATGACTAAATCAGAATTCATCTACCCTGATCTTCAGGTTCAACCTTATCCACTATGCTACTTGTATTTTTGACAAAACATTTACAGCTAAAAATAATCTAGCAGATCAACCACGTTGCCGCAGGTCTGAAACATTCTCTTTACCACATACTTTGTGTGCGATCACGCAACGCAACGTCATTGCCCCGTCACTTTCCCTCTTCACGATTCAGGAAAAAAATTTGACCAATTCTTATATAGTCATTGTGCGACCAATACCTATTTCGTTTTAGTAATATTACTACATACGATCATACTTGCCTTTATCTATTGAAAATATCAGTTCCAAGTTGGTTTGTGAATAAATCAGGAAGCAAATGTCATAAGATATGTATCTCGATTCAGATATTTCGCAACAAACCAAAAACACAGCAAGCAGCGTGAGTACAGCATTTTCTGACCGAATGATCACATAAAAATACTGGATGCTCACGTGTTTTACGTGAGAAAACTGTCGGCAGTAAGATATGCACACAGAAATCACAGATTTCGAAACAATTTCAGGCCAATATACCTAATTGAAAAGGTTCCGTATCTTTATGGGCCAGTGAACTTTTTGGGCCACAGAACTTTTTGGGCCATGTGACATTTTGGGCCAGGTACTTTTTGGGCCACATGATGTTTCGGACCAGGAACCTTTTGGGCCACGTACCTTTTGGGCCAGGTACTTTTTGGGCCACATGTGCATGGCGTACTTTTTGGGCCAGGCACCTTTTGGGCCAGGCACCTTTTGGGCCACGTACCTTTTGGGCCAGGTACTTTTTGGGCCACATGTGCATGGCGTACTTTTTGGGCCAGGCACCTTTTGGGCCACGTACCTTTTGGGCCAGGCACCTTTTGGGCCATGCACCTTTTGGGCCACGTACCTTTTGGGCCAGGTACTTTTTGAGCCACATCTACATGATGGTGTACTTTTTGGGTCACGTGGTAATTTCAATCCACATTGCTTTATGCAACAGTTATAAAGATGGTATGTGTTTTCAACAACACCTGACCATTCAAACCGCAAACTGTGAGACTGAACTGCGATAATCACAAACGTTTTTTGCTAGTATAAGGTTATGCGATCCATTTTATCAATGATTATATTGATGTTGCGCATATGCCTTGTGGTTATAACCATGAAAAGTAAAACGAAACGAAACAAGTTGCTGTCTGTGTTCCAGTGTTGGAGCTGGGGGGGGGGGGGGCGCTGGGGGGTACCCCCGTCGCCCCGTGTTCGTACAGGCACATCTGTTCTGCAACCATACGAGCATCAAATTTTATTTATTGAAATCAATCAGCAGTATTGAGCAACAAATGACGCCAGCATAATTTTTTTGTGAAACATAGCGCATAATGATTGAAGTACTGCATGTGTACCGTAACATTACATGACTGATCAAAACGGAAGACGAGGATCTGGTTCAGTACTCAAAAAACACATTGATACTCAGGACACAGCAACTTGTTGAAACACTTCAACATGGTTTTCTTGCTGCCATGGCAAGTTTCCGTGCATGTTTAGTTTATCGATGCGAGTCGATATTTGTGAACGGCGTGTTAGCAATGACCGATGCAACTTGTTTACCACGAAGCATCGACATACATAAGCAGTTGCGTAAAGAACTTTCGATTGAAATGACCATGTGGCTCAAAAAGAACACCATACACACGTGGCCCGAAAAGTACCTGGCCCAAAAGGTACCTGGCCCAAAACGTACCTGGCCCAAAAGGTACCTGGCCCAAAAAGTATGCATGCACACGTGGCCCAAAAAGTACCTGGCCCAAAAGGTACTTGGCCCAAAAGGTACGTGGCCCAAAATGTTCCTGGTCCGAAACCTTATGTGGCCCAAAAAGTACCTGGCCCAAAAGGTAACATGGCCCAAAAAGTACTGTGGCCCAAAAAGTTCACTGGCCCATAAAGATACGGAACCATTGAAAACGCCTTGATGTATAATTTTTGCAACAAAAATCATAAAATACAAGGAATAAAATATGATTTCTGAGTGTTCTGATTTCGACCCGACAAAAATAACAACGTTCACACAGGTCAAAACCAAAAGGAGCAGAACTTTTACTAAACCATGAGATATAGACGGTATCCATCTTCTCAACGCAGCAAAGTAAATAGCCAAGTGTGGTGAGATATACAGATCCGACCCGATCACCAAAAATTGGGCTTAGATTGCACCAGGTGGAGCTTTTTTACTCCCCGCGCTCAGGTCTGATCATTTTTGATGCACCGA
Organism: Rhynchonema sp. JSB1_4; assembly: GCA_030248065.1. Taxonomy (NCBI): domain Eukaryota; kingdom Metazoa; phylum Nematoda; class Chromadorea; order Monhysterida; family Xyalidae; genus Rhynchonema; species Rhynchonema sp. JSB1_4. Next base: position 28,180 of record JASAMV010007295.1, read on the forward strand.
GTGCAACAAGTTGAAGTGCAGTGTGCTCTCTTTATTGTGAAACACTTTCTATGGTAAAAGTTAAGTTTCGAACGAGTACATTGTGCCGCTATTTGCTAGACTGCACATGCACAGTGTGCACATACGTGAAATGTCACAGGGTGGAATTTTCGAAACGGTGTAAAGGTCAGTTGGGCGTAAAGGTAAAGGGTATACAGTTAACCACTGGCTCGGTGTAAACGTGAAACATTGCCTGTTATTAACGTGGAATTTCACGTTTACACCGAGGTCTATCATACTGAGCTGTCGACCGAGCTTTCCACCGACCTTTACACCCAACTGACCTTCACACCGTTTCGAAAATATCACCCACAATCTACATGGCGTAAAAGAAGCGCGCATTGTCATTGAAGACAGCCACATGTCTGGCGTCATTCTGCGCAATCATATGCAGACGACAGATGCTGCTGGCGTGGTGATGTGCGTGCCAGGTCTTGGCACATTTGATGGTGCACTCGTGATCAGACAAGGAACACCAACAGCATGTGCGCGATCATGATGAGGGTGGGCCTTGCAAGATCAGGGAGAAAGTTGATATGGTCGATCGGCGATGCGTTGAACTCAGAATGAATGAAATTCAACTCGTTTTCCATCTTTTTGCTGTGTTTTGATTGAGTGTTTTCCCCTTCTCCTCTCGTCATTGTTATCAGATCAAATCTAAATCTGAGCTCGATTCCGCAATATGTTATATCCCTTTATATTTTCAGAGCCGAAAACTGGCTTGACCACAGGGCCTTGAAAGTTCTGTCTTATTTATCAGCTTGATCATCAACAGTGTGCGACCCTCAGTACAGGTTACTGTCCCGCCTGGTACAGTATCACCAGGTATTGACTTGAACCGTGCCATGCATACAGTGTCTATCACGATTGAAGTTCTCAGGCTTGTTTCTCATCCTCGCTAAGCACGGGACAACTGTACTGACGATGTCCTGGTGCACCACCAGCCTGCACGTAGAGGAGGCCTGCACGACAGCCTTTCAGCAAATTTTGATTTTCAGCTAAATAAAAGATATCAAATGCGGAAATGTGAACAACTAACCCAATTCGATCGGTCACGTGACACCGTTCAAAATATGTGGGAAACTGCGAGCACGCCAATCCGCTTGTGAAACCAGCACCGCTTGTGTGAAAACAAGTGTAATATTATGTGTTGTTTATGAACATTAGAGCAGATCTGTTTCCATAGAACATGACAGCTTCATGACATGCTTCATTGACAACGAAACAGACCAAACTATGACATGAACCGAATTTGGAACTCTCAAGTATGAGTCTCTCACACCTAATGATTCTGTGACGCAGTACAAGATGCATTCGAAAGCGACATCAAAAGACTGTCTCGTGTTGCGTAAACATTTATAACCAAATTAAAATGCCAGATTTAGAACTCACAACGATGCAAGGACGTGGACCAAGGCGGGTCCTTTTCTGCCATTTTTGTCACTGAGTACTGCTCGACGAACAAACGCGAACAAACGTATAGTCCATCCATCAGCTCATGACACTTTTTATCACCTGAAAAGCTTGACAGGATCCAGTGCTGTTCCGGTTCCGGTTGGCTTACGAAAAAGAAAAGGAAGAGAAATCGGTTTTTATTTTATTTTTGTGCGCCGTTTTCTCTGACATTGCCTTGCGGAGGAACATTTTTTCACAACGGAACCTGAACCTGCCAAACAAAAGTGCCATGAGCTGATGGACCGACTATACAACCATAAAGCTAGCATGGCAACAATGTCGCCAATTGTCGGTCAACCAAACCAACATTTGTCATGCATCATTTCATTGTGTACTGAATGCAACGCCACGAACAACAACAATGCGGTTGTGTACGTACCATGGGTGGTGACCACAAAGCACTCATAATTGGGGTTCAAAGTATATTTATTGTCACCACGGATTTCAAGAAATAATGGAAACGCATGACCAGAATAGAGTTCAAAATATCAATGGCACCTCACGAAAAAATACGTCATAAAAGCGGTAACTCAAACCTGCAGCAACAACACAAAAATGCTTTTTTAGTTTCATCAAAGAACTTTTGCACTTGGACTTATCAGATTCCACATCCACACGGAAATATTAAAAATCTAAAAATTCGTTGCCATGAAAAGCAAAAAACTCGCAAGAAAATAAGATGAATGAGCAATAATCAATCAATAAAAGTCGAAATCAATTAACGGCGATCGTTGTGCGTCGATTTGGAACGAGGGCGTCCGGCCACGCTGAAACATGCCATACTTACCAGTCCAAAACCATTTCGACGTCGAGAAAATACTAGCTAAAGGGCACTAGGTTAAATCCGATCCGGACTCGGCAATAATTTGCATGTAAAAATGCACATTTCTGGGCTCCAATATTTCCGAAACGCAAGAATTAACATGCAATAATAATGCCTTCCGGACTATTTCCGTTTAACTTACTCGCCCTAAATAAACCTCTTTGGAATAGAGAAGCCACATTGATATTGGTCGCACAATGACCATAAAGACATCATCACCTCAGACTGAGGGGCAATACCAGCCCAGCCCGAAGGAGTATTCTATCTTGTATTCACTCTAATTTCACACTATGTGCAGCTTATTGCATTGGTCGTGTACCCAGACGTCAATCACCTCCATCCCGATATCAACCCCACCACCCGCCACCTGGGAGACGGGTGTGTACCTGACTATGGTTGGTACTTATCGACCATTGGATAGCATATGGTTTTCGTATCACCTGTGCTTTATATGCACTTAGAACACATTATGTAACAAAAATACCCCTATTTTGTACTTGAGCGCAGTCACTCTTAACCACTTACTTGTGATTCTCACAAAACATTTTCATCTGAAAATAACCTGGCCAAACACCCACGTTGCTGCGGGTCTGAAACATTTTACTGACTGCATTCTTTGTGTGCGATCGCGCAACGCCAACGTCACTGCCCCGTCACTTTCCTGCTTCACGATTCAGGAAAAAAATTTGACCAATTCTTATATAGTCATTGGGCGACCAATAGTGGTGCCACATTACGCGTTTCACAAGATGCATAATCCACTATCGATTATATAAGACACGAAATGGGCCCAGGGCAGACACAATGTTGGCACACGATGTCCTAGGCACTGCCCGTCTGGGCAACAAGCACGATCCGCCCCCCCCAGTGCGCGCGCCGGGGGCGCGCGCTCCCGCTGCGGGGCGGCCGCCCGCTCCCCCCCTCCCGGGGCTGGGCGCCGCGGGCGTGGCCTCCCCCCCGGGCGGCGCGCGGCGCCCTCCCCTGCGGCCGCGCCGCCCCGACGGGCAGTGCCTAGGACATCGTCAGTGCTACATTGTCGCCAGCCTCATTTGCGGATCTCCTGTCAAACTCCCGCCTTTGAGTTTCACCACGTCGCCACTTTTTTGTCCCTCATTTTTTCGATGAAAAATTGTTTTGATCAATGAACTTTTCGTTTAAAAAACAAGGTTTTGCTCAAAAATACGCCACGCGCGCCCACAGCACCAAATCGGGAGAGGTTGTATCGGCTGTGCGCCCGTCCCCACCCCTGCAGCTTCCCACCCACTCGTCCTTGGTATCCATTTTCCCTCTTTATTGTTATGCCAGTTAATTTCGTTGCTATTTTTGTTTGCCCACGGGCAGTCCAATCTCAGTCCCATTGTTCGCCAGGCCTCATTTGCGTGATCTCCTGTCAAACTCAGACCGCCTTTGAGTTTCAGGTCCGCCGTCGCGCATTTCGTCCCTCATTTTTCCAGAAAAATTGTTTTGATCAAGAAACTTTTCGTGAAAAAAAACAAACAAGGTTTTGCTCAAAAATACGCCACGCGCGCCACAGCCACCAAATCGGGCAGAGTTGTATCGGGAGCTGTGTGCGCCCCCGCAGCCGGCTGCAGCGCTATGTTTCACACCCGCTCGAGTATTTGGTGGTGAGTTCAATTGCATTTTCCCTTCATTATTATTGTCTGACTTTGGCCAAATTAAATTTCGTTGCTAATTTTTGTTGCCCAGACGGGCAGTGCCTGCATCGTCACCCATTGTTACATGCCAGGCCTCATTTGCGTGATCTTATATAAATCGGTAGCTTAGTGTGATTATGCATCTTGTGAACGCGTAGCCATATTGTCGCCCAAGCTATATAAGAATTGGTCAAATTTTTTCCTGATCGGAAGCAGGAAAGGACGGGGCATGACGTTGGCGTCGCGATCGCACACAAAGATGCAGTAGTAAATGTTCAACCCGCAGCACGTGGGTGTTTGGCCAGTTATTTTCAGTGAAAATTTTTGTGAGATCACAAGTAAGGGTTAAGAGGACTGCGCTCAAGTACAAAATAGGGGTATTTTTGTTACAAATGTGTTCTAAGTGCATATAAAGCACAGGTATACGAACCATATCTATCCAATGGTCATAATAAAGCTTCGCCCACGAGCCCGATTCGGAGGGCAGTTTAGGACATTCAACGTCGTTGCTGATGGAAAATCTACACTACCGGCAGAGACTTTCTCTTTCTACTTTCACCCTTCCTTACCCCAACACCACCTCCCTTCCCCAGGTGGTGCGGGTGTGATGGTATGGCTTTCTGATATTCGGGATGGGAATTTTGGGTGAAATTATGACGTCTGGGTACACGACCAATGCAAATAAGCTGCACATAGTGTGAAATTAGAGTGAATACAAGATAGAATCACTCCTTTCGGGTCTGGGGCATGGATAAATAAATGCCCACTCAGTCACATGTCAGGATTGATTTGATGAATTCTTTATGGTCATTGTGCGACCAATATCAATGTCTGGTCATATCTCTCATTCCAAAGAGGTTTATTTAGGGCGAGCTTAAGTTAAATCCGGAAATAGATCCGGAAAGCGCATTATTATTGCATGTTAATTCTTGCGTTTTTCGGAAATATTTCCGGAGCCCAGAAATGTTTTGCATTTTTACATGCAAATTATTGCCGAGTTCCGGATTTCGGATTTAACCTAAGCTCGCCCTTTAGCTAGTAATTTTCAATCGACGTCGAAATGGTTTTGTTGACCAACATGGATGAAAGTATTTTTCACGCCGACGCCCTCCTCCTCGACCCTCCTATTATGTCGACTTTTATTGATTGATTATTGCTCATTCATCTTATTTTCTTGCGAGTTTTTTGCTTTTCATGGCAACGAATTTTTAGATTTTTAATATTTCCGTGTGGATGTGGAATCTGATAAGTCCAAGGGTAAAAGTTCTTTGATGAAACTAAAAAAGCATTTTTTCTGCAGTTTGATTACCCTTTTATGACTATTTTCGTGACCATTAATTTGACTCTATTCTGGTCATGCGTTTCCATTATTTCTTGAAATCCGTGGTGACAATAAATATACTTTGAACCCCAATTATGAGTGCTTTGTGCTCACCACCCATGGTACGAACACAACCGCATTGTTGTCGTTCGTGGCGTTGTTCAGTACACGATGAAATGATTCATGACAAATGTTGGTTTGGTTGACCGACAATTGGCGACATTGTTGCCATGCCAGCTTTATGGTTGTATGGTCGGACCATCAGCTCATGGCACTTTGGTTTGGCAGGTTCAGGTTCCGTTGTGAAAAAATGTTCCTCCGCAAGGCAATGTCAGAGAAAACGGCGCACAAAAATAAAATAAAAACCGATTTCTCTTTCTTCCCCCCCGCCTCCCTTTTCACTGACAAAAAGTGTCATGAGCTGATGGATGGACTATACTTTTTCCTGTTCTCGAGCAGTACTCAGTACAAAAATGGCAGAAAGGACCCCCTTTCCCGTCCTTCATCTTGTGAGTTCTAATCTGATTTTAATTTGTTATAAATTTTACGCAGCACGACAGACTTCTGATGTCCTTTCGATGCATCTGTACTCTCACAGATCATTATGTAGAGATCATACTTGAGAGTTCCAATTCGTTCATGTCATAGTTTGGTCTGTTTCGTTGTCAATGAAGCATGTCATGAAGCTGTCATGTTCTATGGAAACAATCTGCTCTAATGTTCATAAACACACATATATTCACTTTTTTCCACAAGCTCGTTTCACAAACAGACTTCATTCCCCATATTTTGAACGGTGTCACTGACCGATCGAATTGGTTAGTTGTTCCATTTCCGCATTTGATATCTTTTATTTAGCTGAAAATCAAAATTGCTGAAAGGTGTCGTGCACCTCCTCTGTGCACCAGGACATCTAGTACAGTTGTCCCGTGCTTAGCGAGATAGAAACAAGCCTAGAACTTCAATCGTGATAGACACTGTATGCAGCACGGTTCAAGTCAATACCTGGTGATCCAGGCGGGACAGTAACCTGAGTCAATGTTATGATCAAGCTATATAGACAGAACTTTCAAGGCCCTGTGGTCAAGCCAGTTTTCGCTCTGAAAATAAAAAGGGATATAACATTCGAATCGAGCTCAGATTTAGATTTGATCTGATAACAATGACGAGAGAGAAGGGGAAAACACTCATCAAAACCAGCAAAATGAAAACGAGTTGATTTCGTTCATTCTGATTTCAACGCATCCCATCACCATATCAACTTTCTCCCATTCCAAGGCCCACCCTCATGATCGCGCACTCTTTGTTCCTTGTCTAACGCCATCAAATCCAAGCCTGCATCCCCACATCACCACGCCAGCAGCATCTTCGTCTGTATATGATTCCAGAATTCCCAGACATTGGCTGTCTTCAATGACAATGCGCCCTTTCACCCATGTAGATTTACTTCCGTATTGCACACTGTCAGTGCAGTCTAACAAATAGCGTATACATCCCCCAGCTCGGCACACACCGCTGCACGCACCTCCGTCATATGCACTATTCTCCATTATCCGTTGAAACATCCCCAAATTTTGCAACAGTGCAGAAACGTGTTATGTCAAGCAGCAAATAAAAACCGAATAAATTAAAAAGCGGTCATCAGAGTATGACACTCGAGCAAAGTGTACATTTTGTTTAGAAAATGGCGTGTGCTGCTGCATCCGCTGTGTGTATAAAAAGTGCCACGATGGATTGCCTATACAATGGGTGATATTTTCGAAACGGTGTAAAGATCAGTTGGGTGTAAAGGTAGGTGGAAAGCTCGGTCGACAGCTCAGTGTGATAGACCTCGGTGTAAACTTGAAACATTCCACGTTAATAACAGGCAATGTTTCACGTTTACACCGAGCTACGCCGACCGAGCTTTCGACTGAACTTTACGCCGACCTTTACACCCAACTGACCCTTACACCGTTTCGAAAATTCCACCCAATGTACTCGTTCGAAACTTAACTTTTACCATAGAAAGTGTTTCACAATAAAGAGAGCACACTGCACTTCAACTTGTTGCATTCGGTGCATCAAAAATGATCAGACCTGAGCGCGGGGAGTAAAAAAGCTCCACCTGGTGCAATCTAAGCCCAATTTTTGGTGATCGGGTCGGATCTGTATATCTCACCACACTTGGCTATTTACTTTGCTGCGTTGAGAAGATGGATACCGTATATATCTCATGGTTTAGTAAAAGTTCTGCTCCGTTTGGTTTTGACCTGCTGTGTGAACGTTGTTATATTTGTCGGGTCGAAATCAGAACACTCAGAAATCATATTTTATTCCTTGTATTTTATGTTTTTGTTGCAAAAATTATACATCAAGGCCAGTTCAATTAGGTATATTGGCCTGAAATTGTTTCGAAATCTGTGATTTCTGTGTGCATATCTTACTGCCGACAGTTTTCTCACGTAAAACACGTGAGCATCCAGTATTTTTATGTGATCATTCGGTCAGAAAATGCTGTACTCACGCTGCTTGCTGTGTTTTTGGTTTGTTGCGAAAGATCCGAATCGAGATATCTTATGACATTTGCTTCCTGATTTATTCACAAACCAACTTGGAACTGATATTTTCAATAGATAAAGGCAAGTATGATCGTATGTAGTAATATTACTAAAACGAAATAGGTAACATTGGGCAATATAATTACAGGGACAACGAGATCATTATCGACTTTGCATAGCCAAGTGCAAAAAGCAGAAAAGCAGTAAATGAGAAATTTTTGATAGCGAACAACAGAGAGAAATGATAACGATCCGACGAAACGTTTCGTTGAATACAACAACTTCAAAGAAAAGAGAGTAAAATAAAATCTAGAATCAATCACGAATAAAAATCAGATAATCAATGAAATGCACGATTTTAAATATATGTACGGGTATCGCGGATCAACGATACAAAACCGAAATGTACAGCGCGAACAACGCAATAAATGAACAGAAATAGAGCATGGGAATCAAACCTTTCGCATCAAAAACATTATTAATCGGATGGATTAGTCAGGACGAGGACTGAAAGCTGAGCGATGAACCCGAACTGAAACTTTGATCATCCGCACGATTGGGGGCCGAATCGGCGCAAAGATCCGACAACATTAACGACGAGTCATTGGATTTGATCGATTCCAGACTACTGTGTCGGGACACCCGCCGTCGCGGCTTGGTGAACAACGACGAGGTCCTGCTTTTCTGCTGTTTCTGATAGGGTAGATTCTCATACAATTTCGAGCCGCTGTCGTGTCCGTCCTCTTTGTTGCTTTGTGTGTGCTCGATTGACAGATCACTACAGCAACTGCTGCGCGCCGGTGACTCTGACGAACGAGTCACCTGCTGCTCTTGTTGTTGTTGTTGCGAGTCACTCGTGGTTTTGGTGAGTCGTTTCATCTGCGCACGACCCCGTGTCGGCGCCGGACTCGGGCCGCATTCGTTGCTGCTGCTCAGATCGGTCGCATTCTGCAGAAAGTCGAACATCGCCAACGCCTTGCGCTCGCGACTGCCGAAATGACGATAGAGGTCGCCGTGAAGGATCGACTTGCGCGGCGGACTGTAGCGCACAACCGCGCGCCGACGGTCTTGCGGCGCTGCAATGCGTGCGGGCAAAGATTTGATCATGTACATACTTTATTTATTAAATAATCAGTAGAATTTTGCGAAAGTTATATATGGTCAGTATCGAACTTGGTGATCGGAGGTGCATGCGTCGTGGTGACGTGTCTTTTTTTTGAAGAGCACACTGCAACGTTCACAAACTTGCCGTTATACAATTTTTCTAAATCAAACCTGATTGAACAAATTCAGAACTGTACGAACATCTCGCGAATCAAAGAATCACGCATGTTTAACGACGTATCGGATCATCAAGTTCAATACGCACCCTGATTCTACAAAAACAAGATATAAGCACAAACGTCAATGTTCTTATATTGGTACCTTTTTTGGTCTTCAATTGTCGCACCCACGCCTGAACGGTGGTCAGCCCATCGTCTTCAGAATCTTCAGACGTGAAACTTTGCATTCGTTTGTTGGTGCGCATCTGGAAATATGGAATAGTCTGCGTAATCCTGCTTGTCTAAATGGTGTTACGATGCGTATGACAAAAGTTCAGTATTATGGTGGCGATATGCGGGCATGATGACAATATAGGGAGCACCGCCCGGAAGTTTCCTCACATGACTACAGTTTCCCCGTTTAGTAACGGGCCCCCTATGCACCAAACGAATGTTCATTATAAAGAGCCCTGTTGTCCGACGTTACCTGGAGGCAAACAAGAAACAACCAAGGCAGATCCCATCCCAACAACCCCGCCCATACCTTTGGCGTGCCACATCGTGCCTTGTAGGGCACACGACGTGCACTCGAACTACTTGTGGTACTGGAACTCGTGTCGTCACTGGACGCGCGCAACAGTTCCGGTTCGTCGTCCCTGTCGATCGATATCGATGATTCGTCGCCGATCGATGGTCTCGGCTGATCGGTTATCGATTTATGGACAATGACGTCATCGTACAACGCCTCGCGACTGCCGGCGTCCGTGCTCGAACTGGTGGTCGCTGTGGCGCCGTCATCCGTTGAGGCAGACTGCAAACGGGAACGAGTGCGAAAGTGAAACTGCAGAAAATCGTGGTTGTGATGATGAGGCGCATCAACAGTTCAGCTATTGTATTTCGCATTATTTCCTATCCTACCAAATTTCCAATGATTGAAGCCCTGGGCTCATAAGCGTGCGTGCTCACCGGGCCCGAAAGAAGGGCATCACCTTGGAGGGCCATGAAATCGCTATCACCAATGGACAATGAGTCTGCACGGGCCAGCTTGGTCTTAAAACATTTACGTACATGCATAGGGTGATATTTTCGAAACAGTGTAAAGGTCAGTTGGGTGTAAAGGTCGGAGGGAAGCTCGGTCGACAGCTCAGTGTGATAGACCTCGGTGTAAACTTGAAACATTCCACGTTAATAACAGGCAATGTTTCACGTTTACGCCGAGCTACGCCGACCGAGCTTTCGACCGAACTTTACACCGACTTTTACGCCCAACTGACCTTTACACCGTTTCGAAAATTCCACCCATAGACTATATCCACCACACCATACAAGTGAGCTATCGGCCATCAATTCCATAACTTCATTCAACAAAACAGATTTGAATAGCGCACTGACGATGTCCTGGTGCACCAGATGGCATCCTGGTCGGTGAAAACAGGACGAGGCCGCAAAAACTCACTGATAATGACGTCGATCGTGAGCAACCCGAAGTTCAACAGTTTTCACTGACACAATGGGTGATATTTTCGAAACGGTGTAAAGGTGAGTTGGGTGTGAAGGTCGGGGAGACCACAACCGAGGGCGCGGGCGGTGTCCGCACGCGGTAAACACTGGACACTTCCTACTGTTAACGTGTAAAGTTTCACACTTCCCCGCCGCGCCCACCCCTCCCGCCCCTCCCCCCCCCCCCCACCCTCCCACCCCACCCTCCTCCCCCTTCCACCTTCCACCCCAATGTGCACCAGGCCATTGTCAGCGAGTCAACTCAAGATGGCAGAAAGTTGAACAAAAAACCTAGTAAACAAAGTACCTGTTTCTGTTCAAACATCATCATGTCTCGTTCGTGATTGGTCAGCTCGTGGTCGCTCATCGATCGATTCTGATCGCTGATTGGCCACCGATGTCGCGCGCGGGCGTAGACCAATGTGTGCAGCAGACGAGATAGACGTGATTGGTTGGCGTATAGATTGCCGCACAGCATACCGTCGGACATGGTGCGTCTGCAAACATATGGGCTTTATAACAAAGGTACTTGTTGGATTGGATGGATGTTATCGGTAGAGTGGTTTCAGGCCAATCAAACTATAACAAGTTTTATCTTTCTCGAACGTAAATTTTCGAAATACTGTATTCGTGATTCAAAAAAGACACGGCGCAAAAGCGGATTCGATTCAGTCCTCCGAACCGATCACCAAAGTTTGAAATACTGTATCGGCCCCAGTACACATCCTCAACATGCACTTTGTAAAATCTCCGCATACGCGGTAAACAAGATCGAGAAGCGGAAACATATGCCGCGATATTGTGCCAGCCAACTATATACTGCACCAACTTTTACAACAAGAAGGACCTTCCCCAAAGGCCGGTGAAACATCACCTGAGTCTATTCGGTGACATCAACTGAGCGTTGATCACACGTCCATCCACCGCACAGTTCACCATCGGCGCCGTCAGCGTTTCGCGATTGCCCGTGCGCCAGTATTGCACCAACAGGTCATCACAGCTCATATACTGATGAGCCAGGCCGGTGGTGGCGGTGGTGCCGACTTCATCAGAAGCGGCCAACTCATCCTGGTCAGACAAGGTCGCCGGACCGCGGTGCCCCGGGTCTGCATCAGTGTTGCTGTTGTTGTTCATGAGCATCGTACGAGCAGGATGACAGTCGAAGGAGCTGGATTTGAGTAATGTCTGCCACACATGCGTGTCGAGTGTCGCAACAGCACCCTTTGCTGTCGTGGTGCCATAAGTGTCGCTCGTCAGTGTCGCATAACCATCGTCGTCCAAACTGCCACTTGGCGAACATTGGGTGGACCGGGTGGTTGTGACGGCCGTCAGCTTGTGATGATTGGTCGAATCGCGCAGCACTGACGAGGCTTGGTGGTGGACCAACTGGAAAGGTCATTTATTGACTTGAAACTTTCTGTGTTATTTGACAGCGACCACCCGTTTATAGTGAGGGAATGTTCGGCTCCACATACCCATTCTTTCGTTAATAATGTATCACTGTACAGTACAGTACCACTTACCTAAAATGAATCATCACATGGTTGAGCACGGTCACTTGGTCGCTGTGTGAGGGTGCAGTGTTGCACCATCTTTCTTCCGGAAACAACTACGGTAAAGCTACTATCGACCAACCAACAACCATTTTTATCATGTCCATTAGGCCTGATAATTATTGCTCTGAAGTTGAAAATGTAACAAAAAACAGCAGGGTGCACATACTCACCTGAGTGACACACGCAACGATCACTTTCTGCTGCGTTGGTTGTTGCTGATGCGTGGTTATTTTGTCTTTGTTTTTCTTCACCACATTCTGCTGCTCCTCCGCTGCATCCTCCACATTGCATTCCTCCAAAATGGCCGAATGTTGTCGCTTGGTTGGCGGAGGAGTGCTCTTCGGCGTTGATTGGTCCGTGGCGGATTTGAATTTGCCGCCTTCCGAAATCAGGGACGCCACAAATGCGGTTGATGACGCGATACTTGAACCCGAAGCGCCTTGGCCGTGGCCGCGCGCCTTTTCGATGCTGAATGCCTCGGAGATACCTGAGAAATCAGGGAGATGTTTTCATTTCAGCCTCATGCTTCCGAATCATTTAGGCTTCGACACCACTGCGTCGAAAAGTTCGATCACCGATAAAAACGTCAGAAAACAAACGCAAACAATCCAGGGAGCACTTTCTATTTCATACAATAAAAACTTACAAATTGTAGCCAAAAGTTACAAGCAATTCTAAATCCACTTTCCACAATAATTTTGTATCGAGTCACAATTTTTTGTAGCTGGATACAATAGAGCTGAAAATGTTTCGATGGCACGATTTTCTTTCGCTTAGGCAACATGAAAACGCATGTTTGATAAAATTAGTTTCCAATAAATTGCTTCTAGAGATGATAAACATTATTTAAAAAATCGGGCCCGGGTCAAATAATTGATAAACAATCAAATTGTATCGAGTTAGGACGGTCCCACCGGTGTGCAGCCAGCTACAATTTTTCTCTTTCTTACAATGCGAGTTACAAAATTTTCTTTTGTAGCTGGATACAATTGTACCCAGTTACAATTGTAACTTCTTACAATTGTATCACTCACAATTGTAACTGCGTCAAGTGGCTTTTGTACCTGGGTACAAATTGTAGGGTTTTTTTGTAAGAACTTACAATTTGTATGAAATAGAAAGTGCTCCCAGATCTGAACCTACTTGATAAATTGTGTATTTCGTGTGAGGCAGGTGCACAATTCTCCTTGTACGCAGCAGCAGCAGCACTGGTCGCAGCAGCGGGCGCCTCACCAGCCAATGACTTGATCTTGCGTTGATTGGGGATACTTCGCGGACTGCAACTATCGGCCGACTCCTGAGACACAGCCGTCGACGTGCCGGTGCCTGAAGAAAACGCACACATTTTGTGTGAATATGCACATTTTTGGTGAAAGTCATCGTAAAACTACCCATTATAATGTGCCACCATAAGTTATGTTAAAGCAAGCAGCAGACACAGATCATGGGATTCCAAAAGCAACCCTGTCGAAAACTGCATTGGTGTATAAAGCATAAAAAACTACACAATGTGTCTGAAAAACTAAACATTTCAGTTGAAAAAAGTACACAAAAGCACGAAAGTACCCGAGTCAACTTCGCATCGATTCTGCGCAAAATTGTACACCTCATCTTCGCAGTACATATCCTCATATTCATGCGCACAATTGCGTGCGATAAACTGTTCACGACGGTAACGACTCAACGGGGTACTGCTGCTGGCTGTAATCAATTGTTTAGTTTTGATCTGACAGCAAAGCAATTGTTTAGTTTTGATCTTTTTGTTATTTTGAAGTCCGATTGTCGTGCTTGAGGTCCATTTCTGGTTGTTTCGTCTTGCTATTTGGCTAAGGCTATTGGTGGCAACGCAACTGCCAGACGGCAACAGACATCATGCTGCGTTTGCACTGTAGACAGTTGCGTTGACGACATTACCATGAGCTGAATGTTCTGGCTTGACTATGGTCACATGAACTACAATGACAACAATAACTGTGAGAATACCAGGCAAAGCGGGTCTCGAAATTTCAGACATTTTTGGGCTAATGGTACAGCCATCAACTGAAGTGGTCAACCCTGGTCGTCGACCCAAGCAGTCCTGATAGAGCTCGACAAATTATACGTGGAGTAGACGACAAGAGTTGACTATCTGAGTAGACGACAGTAGCATAAACCCCATTTATGTCCTGTATGAGTGTGGACCTGAACATGGTCACATGGTGACATCATTGTTATCATGCGCCTGGTCGGCCCATGCAAAGAAGCACCAACCGTCAATCCCGCGCTCACTGTTTGCCTTGGCTGCGCGCTGCCGGGTGGGCGTGGCTTCGCCGTCAATGTACTGAGACAGGGTTGACGCAGATGGCGGCACCATAAAGGAACTCGGTCGCGTGCACATCGCCTCGCCGCCATTTTCGATTGGGGAATCGTCGCGCTGGAAAAAAGTTACGGGGACGTTTTTTTTGAAATTTCCGCATAAATTTATTAATGAAATGAAAATATGCTTTTTTACGAAAAACACGCACCGATGACATGAACTGTTGGCTGGCGATCGACATGATACTTTCGGACGCAAAATCGTCGTGCGTCCGATTTCGGTGCGTCACGGCTTGTTGACTGCGAGTCTGAAAAAGGTGAAAAAGCTATGGAAAAAAGTTCAGCGACATTTTCAGGGCAGATACATGTATTTTTGGGTGCATCCGGTCACCGTCAGACCGCATGCACAACTGAAGCTACCACAACGTCATGTGACGACAAGATGACGATTCCTGCTCGCACGTCAGCTGACGTTACGGTGCACCCGGTCATCATCAGTGCGAGTTCACCACAGCAGGGACACATGACCCCAAAGTACCTGCGTACTTCATGGTTTCATGCTGACAATAAAACAATGCCACACACGTACCACAGCCATTCGGGGCATATCGTGCCGCAGATGTTTCATTTGGGGTTGTTGTTTCTTGACATTTTGCTGACGCTGCAGCTGTGCGTGCAGACATTTGTTCTCAAACTCCAGTCCGAGTACGTGTTTGTGCAGTTGGGATTTTTCCGACTCGAGAGCCTGTTTGGCAAAGGTGAGCGCTTGTTAGCTTATTAAAGCTGAACGTAATTTATCGACTGACTGAGGGAGTATTTTTACCAAAGTACACAAAAAACAGAAAAAGTTACATAAAAAAAGAAAAAGGTACAGTATTTCAATATATTAGCACCAAGATATTTGTTTTTTTTGTGGCGCTTGTTATCACTCTGATTGTTTTGACTTTTGAAAACGCAAAGTGTACGGTCCACTCTCTTTATTATGATGGAACCCCTCATTCTCTGTCACCAGGAAGAATATTCACCGATACATATGT